>BQKN01062612.1:73508-86548 GCA_022839385.1 Asparagus kiusianus
CGATTTCCTTTTCTTGGTTTTTAGGAAACCAACCAAACAGCCCCTTAATAGCGTCAGAAAAAAGTAATACTAATAAATACAGATTAATTATTGGGTATATAATCTTGTGGCTGGAAGTCATTTGATATAATTTCTTAATTCATGTGATAATGGCGGATTCTCAAATGACTACTTTGACCATAAATAGATAAATAAAGATAAAATATATACAACTCATTCCCAAATCAAACACAGTCACACCCATATAAAATTGTAAACAAAGATAAAATCTGTAACTTTTGAGTTAAAATTAGTTCATAAACTTTATTTAATTAAAACTCATTAACTCTGAGTGGAGTCTGCTTTCTCTGCAACATTCATAAGCGCTTTTCCATTTTAACCATTCACGAATTTATCATCTCAATGATAGTTACGAACCAAATATTGCGGCAATAAAATAATATGAGTAGAGAAATCTTATCAAATTAAGAATAATCCATAGAAGAAATAAAGAGTCAGTCAGAGTCATGACCTCTTTGGCTCCTACATAGATCTGCCCCGGAACTTGTTGATACATGTATCCTTTAAGTGACTAAAGTCTATTATATCTACAAAGGTTCACAGTAATATTAGACAAGTTGGATAAAATGAGCATAATATAAGGTTGGTTGATCAAAATATAATGTTGGTTAAGCTTTTTATCTATTCTTAAAGTTAAAGGATATAGTAACCTCATAAAGTGATTTCATGAATGCCATTGAATCTTGCAGTATTAATAATCTTCATGATCTTCCAAGATGGTCACTCACATCTAATGGAGTCTACACAGTCAAATCTTTTTATAATTTCCTTATTTCGAGAGGAATTACATCTCCTATTTATAAAGTTATTTGGAATTCAATCATCCCAAGCAAAGTTTGCTTTTTTAACTGGCTTTTATTCAATAAAAAGTTGCACACTAAAGATATTCTTTTAGTAAAAGGTTGGCAGGGTGATTCTTTATGTTCATTCTGTGGTTTGGAAACTGAATGCCGAGATCATCTATTCTTTTCTTGTCCATTATCTATGCAAGTCTGGACACATTTTAAAGCTAACTCCTTACTTTTCCAATGACCAATGTCTTTTATGGATCTGCTACAAAATATTGAACAGTTAAGAGGGATTGAAGAAGATTTATAGAATTTATTTTTCTCTGCAATATGTTGGAATATTTGGATTACAAGAAACAAGTTTATCTTTGATCAAAGAAACTTCTCTTACAAAGCTATTATTAATCAATCTGTTTCTGGTATATATGAATGGACAGATGCTGGAAGAAGTTCATGTGCTAAGCGTTTGTCAGCAAGACTGGAAGCTAAACCAATCAGCAAGGCAACTGTTTAACAGAGACTCCAGATCTCGTTTTTTGGTTTTTCCTAAAAACATATGTTTTGAATACTATAAACTGTTATAGTCTTTGTTTTTTATTTGTTAGTCTATAGAACTTATGTTCAACTTAATATACGTATGGCTGGCTTTTGTTCTTTTTTATATCTGTGTCAATGGTGAGTGACGGCAAGGCCCACTCCTCATCTTCATGGATGATGGATCTTTGAAAGAAAAAAGTTATACGTCCCTATTAAGCTGAATTATACTTTCTATCTACTAACACCAAGATACATTTCGTGTCCATCTTTTGTATCTAATACCTTTATTATTTTTTATTTTAATGAACATGGATCATCCCTTTTTTTTCTGTCAATAAATAAATAAATAAAGTGATTTCATGATAATTTAATTAATCACTTCAAGAATTCGTAAAAATAATGTGATTAAACGACTTGGACCAAGTTATGGATAATTCAGGAGAGTGATATAAGATATATCTTTGTTTTATATAAAAAGTTTGGCGTTGTAACTTGTGACATCTACACAAAAGAAATAGCACAATTATCCATTTGGCAAGCAGGGAGAAATGATAACTCTAGCTATAGTTCGCTACATCTACTGAGATATTAAAAATTCATGAAATTAATTAACAGATTCTTAATATCATAGGACATATTATCGTCACTCGGTGTCTCTTACCTAATATCAGGGAACAAAGCCTGTTAAAAAGGTTCGCGCTATTTTAATATGGTCTTAACTAACTACCCCATAAATAAAGATGCTAAACCAACTAATTTTTGGTAGCATATAAAAAAACAAACTAACAATTTTTGGTGACCCTTTCCACCAATGAATCCGATGGTCGGATTATGTGACATCATATGTGGTCATATGCTTGAATTGAATATGATAAAAAATTGTATTCACATTTGTATTAGGTTACTATATCAGGAACAAATTAATAGCAGATATCAGGTGTGAAAAATCACATAGTTACATTATTATTAGGGGAAATTTCACTAAACCGCCTAATGTTTGGCCAGTTTTGACCACATAACCCCAAAATTTTTAAAGAGACTAGGGGTTAGAGGAGATGAGAAACTGTTGGTTTCGGGTGTAGACCCAAACCTTAGAACAAGCATGCAAAGAAAAGATTTCTCTAACTTAAGAATTCAGGCGAACTTGGAAGATCAGGCGAGCTTTGGAGGTTCAGGCGAACTCCAAGTGCATGCGATCTCCAAGTGTAGGCGAAGCAGTTCAGACGAGCTTGACTATGTTCAGACGAACATAAGTCATACAGGCGAGCTTCGCAGTCATGCGAACTCGCAGAAAACAAATTCCTAATCTATTTTGACCTAGGGTTTCCCTATAAATAGGGAACCCTGGCCGCCACTTAAACGCGAATTTTCCAGAGCGATCTCCAGAGCGTTTTTTGGTGGCGATTTTTGCAGCGCCTTGAGCGGCGATTTTTCAGAGAAAAATCTCACGCCTTGAGAAATAAAAAGAGAGTTCTTCTTTTGAGTGATCTCCATGAGTTTGAGATTATCTATTGCAAGCTTTGTAATCTTCTTTAATATTCAAAGGAAATTTTTTGTGTGGCTCCTGAGGACGTAGGCAAGTTGCCGAACCTCGTTAAAATTTTGGTGTTTTTTTTTATATTTTTTTAACTTTTCTTTTATTTGCTGTGATTTCTTCTTGCCTTCTTTCAACACAAGATCCGAAGGGCACGTTCCGCGAGAGGGCTCATTTGACAGGTTGTCGATAGGACGAATCTCTAACAGCTGGTATCAGAGCCTCGTTCAGATCTTTGTGTAAGCAATGGCTATGGAAGATACAATTCAGATTATTGCTGCTACTTCAAGAGGTTCAAGTCCAGCTATATCGTGTTACTATTGTATGTTAATGACATGTTAGTTGCAGGACCGTGTTTAGAGGAGATAAACAAATTGAAAAAACAATTATCAAAGGAGTTTTCTATGAAGGATTTGGGTGCAGCGAAGCAGATTCTTGGAATGCAAATCAGTCGGGATATGACTGAAGGGACATTGAGGTTGAGTCAGGCTGAATAAATCGAGAAGGTACTTTAGAGATTCAACATGGAGAAGCTAAGCTCGTTGGCACGCCCCTTGGAAGTCAGTTAAGGTTATCTGAGGAGCAATCGCCCAAGATAGATGCAGAGAAGGAGCACATGAGAATAGTGTCATATTCATCAACCATTGGTGGTCTTATATACACAATGGTTAACACAAGACCTGATATCACCCATGCAGTAGGAGTTGTGAGCAGGTTTGCAAGAAACCCAGGAAAGCAGCATTGGGAGGCCGTAAAGTGGATATTATGCTACTTAAGAGGGACTACGGATATGTCACTATGTTTTGGGAGAAAGGAGTTGGTACTATAGGGATACATGGATGCAGATTTTGCCGGTGATCATGATACGAGATGAAGTATCACGAGGTATGTTTCTACCTTAGGGTTGACAGCAGTGAGCTGGGTCTCACGTTTGCAGAAGATAGTAATATTGTCCATGACTGAGGCAGAGTGTGTTACAGTAACTGAAGCTAGTAATGAGATGATTTGGTTAACCATATGTCTGGAAGAGTTGGGTTTGAAACGGGGAACGAAGTTCTTTATTGTGATAGCCAGAGTGCTATACACCTTGCTAAGAACCCAATATATCATGTCAGAATGAAGCACATCAACGTATGTTACCATTTCATACGCTCGCTGATAGAGGATGTGAAGTTACTATTAGAGAAGATTTTGGGGAGCCAAAATCTTGCAGATATATTGAGAAAGACAGTGACCATTCAGAAATTAGAGTTGTGCGCAACTTCAGTTGGCCTTTTATGCGTAGGAGATGAGGGCGGAGCCACACTATGAGAAAGATATTAAATTAAAGAAAGAGATTCTCAGGGTAGGAGAAGGTGCTTGCTATGTTGAAGAGAGCTTGTTGACTGAGGTTTGCTCTCCAAGTGGGAGATTGTTAGTTTTGGGTGTAGACCCAAACCTTAGAACAAGCATGCAAAGCAAGTATTTCTCTAAGGTATAAAATTAGACGAACTTGAAAGACCGGGCGAGCTTTGGAGGTTCAGGCGAACCCCAAGTGCAAGCGAGCTCCAAGTACAGGCGAGCTCCAAGGGCAGGCGAGCTCCAACTACAAGCAAAGCAGTTCAGACGAGCTTGACTATGTTCAGGCGAACATAAGTCATATAGGCAAGCTTCGCAGTCAGGCGCACTCGTAGAAAACAGAGTCCTAATTTGTTTTGACCTAGGGTTTTCCTATAAATAGGGAACCCTGGCCGCCACTTAAACGCGAGTTTTCCAGAGTGATCTCCAGAGCGTTTTTTGACGGTGATTTTTGCAGCACCTTGAGCGGTGATTTTTCAGAGAAAAATCTCGCGCCTTGAGAAATAAAAATAGAGTTCTTTTTTGAGTGATCTCAAGGAGTTTGAAATCATCTCTTGCAAGCTTTGTAATCTTCTTTAATATTCAAAGAAAATTATTTGTGTATAGGGGTGGAAATGAACCAAATAATTAATAAATGGTTCGATAATTGTTCGAATAACTATTCGGTCATATTCGATTCGATAGTTCATTTATTACTAAACAAATATTTTTTAGTATTCGAGTTTATTAACGAATAGAATTTAACCAGATGTATATTCGATTCGTTTGTCTATTAAATATTCGTTTAAAATTTGATCACAGCTTATTATTTGTATTATTGCACATATGATGTCATATTTTTAATCCACTTACCATTTCTACTTATGTTTTATATATAGATTTTAAGACTTAAATAATCTTAAATCTGTTTTCTAATTAAAATTTTGATTTAAATATATATACATCATATATTATAAAGAAGTAATTTTTATTAATAAATTTTAATACTATTTGAAAATTAAACTCTTTAGCGAAATAAATATACTTTGATATTCGATAAGTATTCGTGAATATTCATGAATATTTATCAAATACCAAGTATTCGAGTTCGAATTCGAAAACTAGATATATGAATAATATAGTCCCCATTCGAATTCGATAATTTTAAACAAATACAAATATGAACACCTTAGTATTCGATTCGATTCGTTCATTTACCACCCCTATTTGTGTAGCTCCCGAGGACGTATGCAAGTTGCCGAACCTCGTTAAAAATTTTGGTGTTCTATCTTCTATTTTTTCCTTGCAAAGTTTTCTTTTATTTTCTGTGATTTTTTCTTGTCTTCTTTCAACACAAGATCCGAAGGGTACTTTCCACGAAAGAGTTCATTTGACAGGTTGTCAATAGGACGAATCCCTAACACACACACAGATATATATATACATGCAATACTAAGCTTTGTCAATGTGTGTTAAGAAACCATTAGTAATTAAAAAGAACAGAGTGGCATTTTTTTCATGATGTATATAATGCACCCATATGTATTTACAAATTATGATTTCTTTCTTCACCTTTTGCTTTGTCTTCTCATCTCGTCAAGTAACCCATACCATTTTTTATTGCCAAGTTTGCTAATAAAAACGAGATCTTCCTAATTTACACAATTCGAAGCTAACACGCGCTACTAATCTCAGCTCATACATCTCAAACTAAAAACTTCTCATCTTCTCACTATATAATCACAAGCACAAAGTGAGAGCGGAAACTAATTAATTACACAATATCTCAAATACATGCACAAATCGTTTTGATCTCTACATAGCTTTAGAGATCTCATTAACTATCCATCTGAAATGTTGCGCCTCACAAGGGATTCTAAGGATCCCTTGCCTATTATATCCCAACTCCTCAGCTGTAGTCTCAAGCAACAAAGATATGCAAGGATCTTTCAAGAGCTTCACATGAACTAAAACTCTCTCTTCTTCTTCACCCTGGCTTCCTACGATCAATGGAACATACCCTTTCGGGATTCTCTCTTCTTTCTTGTTGAAGATTGCAGACTTCTTCATGTTGTTTAATTATCTGTGTAACGGAAAAGAAGAGATGAGGGTGTGAGTTAATTTGTATTTTAGATCTAAATTTCTGTATGTATTTATACTCGAAAAGAGAGAATGATGCGGTTGAAGTTTCCCTGCACCTTAGGTTGTTCTTCTTGTTTAGAACGAGGTATGACTATGACTTTGACCGTGTTAGTGATGTGATGTGGATATTTGGTCTAGTTTGCTAGCCATTGGTTTTAGAATTCATCAACTTGTCAGAATATTCAGGGATAATTAAGGCGTCTTTCACTTTTCCGGTTTTTCTGTTGTTTTTTGATCAATTTGTTTATTGATTGTAGAAATTATTAATTACTGTGAAAGGCCATTCTGTTATAAGAAAAGAATTTAACATGGATGCAAATCAGAAATATTGTACGTAGCACATTATGAACAAGGTGGCCTAAATCGTAATTAAGAAAAAAAAATATTCTCTAGCTAGCTTAAATTTACAATTAAATAAATTGACTCGCCATAAGGATAATGTGTGATAGCTGAGAAGCACTTTTAAGTAATTATTATCATCATAACAGTTCTTTGTCTATTTTACTAATTCCCTATCCTGTCGAATAATCTTTTTGTTTTACTTAATTTTCTACAATTAATTTTGTTTATTAGGAGAATAACATAATATAAGAACGCTTGCACAAATAATTTCCGGTGTGAAAATCCTTTCTCTCCTCAATTTGTCATTTATATCTAATATATATAGCACGAACTTTTGCTGCATGCTAATATTCTAAAAATATTAAAAGTCATTTTCCCCATTAATTTTATTTGTTGGCTTGTTTGATTTGATAAACATAGGGTACCTTTCATTGGCCAATACTTTATACATCCACGGTCCACCTTATATAAAGCGACAAAGAAATAAAGCTAAATGCTTTTGCCCGTAAGTTAAGTTGCGATGTACATTCCTACTAAAATACAGAAATCATAAAACAATTGCACAATATAAGCCCGAACCTAGTCCCACTGAATTCGTGACGTATAATTTAAGTCCGTAACTAGCCCACTAGGCAGAGACCGGCTGACGGCATACTGGGTCCCACCAAACTTTCTGACTGGGTCATCAGGCTGGTAAATCGTCAACAATATCGCATGCAATCTCACGAAATAGCCTTTGACCGGTGTTATATAAAGTTTTAAAATCTGGTTTTTATCCCCTTTCTTATTTGATTAGGAAGCTTCCTCATAAATTTTCAGATCATGGTTATTAAACCCGTGAATGTGATTACGAGGACCCTCAACACACGGCCTAGATTATTCCAAAAAATTAATTTCTTGTATGTGCTTTCCAAGATAGTCTAACTGCTGGAGAATTTAGTCTCCCCGTCTACTGCATGCGATTTGCGTAACTTGGAATCCGACCCACAATTTACAAGATATAAAATAACCACAATCAATAAGAAAGAGCACCGAGATTTACGTAGTTCTGTCGACCAACTTCGACCTACGTCCACGGGGCAACAATGCGAGAAATTCACTATATATCAGGGAGTTCTACAAGAGGAACCATTCAACTCTTGTCTCTCAATCTCTCAACCTCACATACATAATCAACTCTCATATTCTCTCCAAAACCCTCTCCTTACAATCTTTTGAACGGACAAAGACTGTGAAATCCTCTCCTAATAATATAATCTTTTGCACAGATAAAAACTACGAAACCCTCGCTTCTCGCACAATATTCTTGAATCATGTTACGCTCTAGATTACAAGAATATTGGCTCTCTCTCCTCTGCTTCTTGGTTTTTCCTCCAACAATAGAAGAATATATATAGGGAAACCAAAACCCCATCTCTAGCCTAATTTCCTAATTAGGATATGATTCAAACTCCTAATCATGATGAAACTCAATCTTCTAATCAAGATAGATCTCTAACCATATCTAATTCTCATGAAGTTATACAAAGAATCAAAGACACAATCCTAACAATCTCCACATTGGCTTTGATTCCCAAACTCCCTTGAAGATATATCATTGTCGTCTTGAAATATTGCATCTCCCCCTGGCATCTTCTATTTTTTTCACTTCAAATCGAAACACCCGCACTCCTATTCAGAACACCTGCACTTTAACTGGATGCCCGTATGATCATCACTTTCATTTGCCTTGCTGTGGTGTCTCCACTTCTCTTGTGGGTACTTAGAGATCTTTACCACCTCTGACATTAGAATCAATTAACCATACTTCTCCTCCCAAACTGAACTTGACAATAGCCTTCCCCAACTTGCTATCCTCGTACTCCATCTGCATCACTCGTCTCGAATCATATCGGTGCACCTTTCCTACTCCATACTATGAACTGAATGCCTCTATCTCCTCCATCACTTGCCTTGGACTGAATATGAGCACTTATCATCGTCAAGTTCAATGCCACCATCTTCATCAGCATGTGTGTCACTCAGTCGTGCCTGCTTGCAAGCTCTACCTAATCTGGCACTGTCCTCCTCTTATCTACACACCAACCAACTACTGCTCCCGCGAATCAAACTCAGCAGGTCAAAAAACCTAGGAACGACTCATAGATCACCAAAATCCGCCTCCAAATCCTCGATCAAAAGACAAATCAATCTGCACCGTCGGATTTGATTTAATAATTTGTAAGTAAATCCTCACCCATGTGAACAGTGTTCCCGCCGCCACTACAGTATTTCTTGCTTCAGTATATTTTCCCCTCTTCATCTTGATTTTTGTAACGCCGTCGATATTCACTTTTCACGACGTCGTCTTCTATCTTGCGAACTTGCTCCCGGATCCATCATCATCGCTCTGATACCACTTGTTAGAAAATTTAGTCTCCCCGCCTATTGCGATTTGCGCAACTTGAAAGCCAACCCACAATCGACAAGCTATAAAACAACCACAATATATCAAGAAGAAAGAATATCGAGATTTACATGATTTACTATGTATCAGGGAGCACTACAAGAGGAGCCACTCAACTCTCGTCTCTCAATCTCTCAACCTTACATACATAATCAACTCTCATATTCTCTTCAAAACCCACTCCTTTCAATCTTTTGAACGAACAAAGACTGTGAAACCATCTCCCAATAATGTAATATTTGGCACGGATAAAGACTATGAAACCCTCGCCTCTCGCATAATATTCTTGAATCAGGCTACGCCCTCTGCTAACTCTAGATTACAAGAATATTTACTCTCTTTCTCCCCTGCTTCTTGGTTTTTCTACCAACAATAAAAGAATATATATATGGAAACCAAAATTCTATCTCTAGCCTAACTTCCTAATTAGAATAGGATTCAAACTCCTAATCATGATGAGACTCAATCTTCTAATCATAACAGATCTCTAACCCTATCTAATTCTCATGATGTTATACAAAGAATCAAAGACACAATCCTAACACGAACCTGAGACATTGATGTACTATTTATAACCAACTTGTTAAACTTAGTTGAACTCTCTTATTAGGTACTCTGACTATGTTCCATATGTACTGTAATATAGCGAAATAGTTTTTTCTCCATAGTTAAAAACACAACAAGGATTTGGTACAGATCCAGATTTTAGATCTCATTCCTAGTTATGTTCCTAAAGGTGGGGAAAGTGAGAAAAAAAAATTATCCTTTGTCTCCTTCCTCATAATAATATATTTTCGAGAAGAAGCTAAACTCGAGTCATTATCCTATTCCTGTATCATCTTATAAACTATAAGGTCATAGACAACAATATTAAGAAAGTAATATGCAGAAGTTTATATTTATTAAACAAGTAACCTATATGATAAAAGGTTAAGATCTAAGATGTTGTTTATATTTGTTGAAGACTCCATGTTTAAAAAACAGTCACGAAACTATGTTGGGATTTGGAACACTCGTAAACGGAGATAGATTTGGCCAATCTACTTAGATCTAAATGACTCAATAAAATTAATTTTATTTAAGTCACGAGCCGAAGCATAATTAACCAGATATTCATCTAATTTTTTTTTCAAAGTGTGAATAATTTCACGCTTTGTCTCTTTCTCACTACATTTTGAGCTCCAACCAGTGGCGCAGCCAAGATTATTTTTTGCCCAGGGCAAAAAATAAAGGCTGGTACCTGAAATGGAACTATTGGAGGTTCTATTTGCTGCGTAGGAAATTGACTGACAGGGTCTATATACACTTAGACAAATACTACCGGGGGTTTATCCACACAAACAGAACTATAAGAGGTCTATCCCCACCTAGCTGATAATACAGGTTTCATTTGCAATTAACCCTATTTTTAATATATGACACTGAAATGGAATTTGCAATACCAGATTGATACTTGCAATTGATTTTACTGTGATGGTTTCACTCCGAACAAGCCTTATAAACCAGAGCAGTGGACTGAAGCTTGGACAGGCTGGTACCTGTTTCTTGCTCTTCATGGTTTCTTATATGCATCTTAGTGTGAATTCTTGCCCTGGGCAGCTGCCCAGGGCAAGCCTTCACTGGCTACGCCTCTGGCTCCAACACATGCATACAAACAGAATCTACATAGAAACAAACAGAGGGTCTAACAAAGGTTTAGTTAGCGTTCTGATACCAGTTTATTGGGTTCGTAAGGCCCATTAATAGTAGAATAAGCTAATCAACTTAGGTCTCATTGATTCAAAAGGATTGTTTCTATTTGTTTTGAGTTGTAAGTTTAAGCATAGCTCTTCTTCTAATATAGGACTAATCCACATACTTCTGTTTTTAAACATAATCGCAGGTAATCATTTATCATTTTCACGCAGTTGTGATAAAAAAAATAATGGTTTCGAATCGGTAACATCCTCTTTCCTAGCTACGGACAAAGAAATTTTTAAAACTCTAAACATAATCTCACTACAAGAATCAAAGTACAAAATCTATACAAAAGATTGTATCAGAGGAACCAAACGAAATTCATCCAACAACATCAATTTGCCTTCAAAATCTCATCGACCACCCATCTAAAATGTTCAACCTCACACGATAGTCTCAAAATCCCCCTTTGATCGTATCCAAATTCTTCCGCAGATTTATCAAGCAACTCTGACATGCGCCGGTCATTCAATAGACCAACGCGCACCAAAATTCTCTCCTCCGCCTCTTCGCCCACTATCAAAGGCACATAACCTCGAGGAGCTCTCTCATTTCCAAGCTTAGTCATGTAAAATTTCCGGATCCCCATTTTTTCCCCCCTGTAAAGTTTAACCTATGTCTTTTATGTTTTTGTTAGCGCAACGAAGCTATATATAGCTCTAAGCTTGTGTAAGATATGAAGAAGATTCGACCCGGGTCTTTCTTTGATCTCGTGCTTCCAAGATTATGTCTTGAATTTGACTTTTTAAATATTTTGGTCTAGATTTTGTAACTTCGGAGGCTGTTTCAATTTCTTAGTTCAACAATGTGGTCAGCGAATATAGAGACATGAGTTTTGTCCTTTTGTTGAGTTGTCATGGAAGCTTAAAACAAGGGTCTTGGATACGAGATGAGGTGCAAGGGAAGTAGGGGGTTTGGTCACGTGACGTATGATGAGTTTGAATAGTTGCGCACAATTTTGATAAACTATAGTTGCACGTGCATATGTTGAGGGCTAAGTGAACATGAGTTAATACATAATTGGAATAGGAAGCGCAAGCGTGGAAACAAGCATATTGGGCAAAAGGAAATCATGTGCGTTGAAAGAGCTAGGAAAGGAACAAGCTTAGCAAGTATGTTGTTCTTATTGATTAATTATACTATTTACATCAATAAAATTTAGGCTCTGATGTTTTCTCCCGAAAAGTTTGTTCTTGTGTCAGGTGACACTTGGACAGTACTTGGAGATTTGTTAGCCAATTGGTGTGTATATGGATCTCGTTGGTTTACCTTCGTAAAAGTTTATAAGCCACAACTTCATCTCTAAACTCTTTAATTAATATTCAATTATAAGATAACAAATTACTAATACTTAGTTGACTTAGAAATACTGAGGAATACATTCTTAAGTATACAAATCAACACTAAAGAGAGTGAGAGCATCATCTAATACGTAGCCCTAATCAATACGATGCTCTTCAATTCACTTGCAATATTCCAGGAAGAGTTATTAGTAAACACTTCTACCGTTGTATGATTATACGAAAGAGAGATAATTAGTATAATGCTCGCCAGTAAGTTATTAGCAAACGCTTCTACCCTTGTATAATTATACGAAAGAGAGATAATTAGCACAATGCTGGCCAGTTCATTACTAAGCTATTTACTCATGTAATGTATAAGATGACCGAATGCTAATACAATTGTGAGATATTATGAAGAATAGAAGAGAGATGGCAGAGGAATTAGGGTTTCAGCATACCCTAACAGACACTAGTAGAAAATCACGTATCTTAGACAGAATATTCTAGACGGAAAAACTTCCGTCTAGTTTGATATTTAACTAGAAAATTTCTGTCTAGAATATTCCATCTAGGATAAAACATCCTAGACAGAATTTTCCGTCTACAATAGCAAAGTAGACGGTTCTTTTATTTTAATTTTTTTAAATGGGCCAAATATCCTAGATGCAAATTCCTTCTAGGATGTATCCTAGACAGAAATTTTCGTCTAGGATACTTGGCCAATTTTTAAAAAAAAATAAAATCCCATCAAAACCTGTTGGGGATGCACAACCCCCCTGATGTGATTTGGAAATAGAGATTTGGGAGAGAGAGAGAGAGAGAGAGAGAGAGAGAGAGAGAGAGAGAGAGAGAGA
>BQKN01062612.1:113908-141696 GCA_022839385.1 Asparagus kiusianus
ATATATATATATATATATATATATATATATACTTAGATCTTGCTATAGTACGCAGATATTGATATTATATAACTATAAGAGATCCTTCTGTATAAAAAGTTTTAGAAAGAATGTAAATCAGTCTTACACTTTCATCCAAAAGAGTAAGTAGCAGTCCATAATTTTGAAGTGATATGACATTTATATTTTCCCATATGCTTGTCACTCGAGCTTTAATGACTGGTTCTTTTACTCCCGTGTTCAGATCCTTTATCGCTGTGTATTTAGAAATACTCATTCTTCTTGTCCTTCACCTGCACATAAATTTTCATTAAATATTTATCCTTCAACATCCCACTTAAACTGTCAATTCATCAGTATGAATGAAACTAATGAAACAAAAAACAGTTTAATGCAATTATATTAGTAGTAGATAACAATAAAGATATACATGATATACCTTCTACCAAGTTGTTGAATATTTCTCTATACACTACATTCTCAGTTACACTTTCAGTGTTCATTTCATTATTTTCAATGAGAATTTTTAGACCTTTTGGTGATGTCACTCTCGAAATAGCAACATATAGCTGACCATGTGTGAAAACGGGTTGCGGTAGATACAGACCAACATGTTGAAGTGTTTGTCCCTGGCTTTTATTTATGGTCATTGCATAACATGGTCTAATAGGAAATTGTCTTCTTTTCATGCGAAATGTCGACTTTGAATCCGTATTTGTTGTTACGGTTCTTGAGATAAAATGTTTTGATCCAATGTTGCTTCCACTTATAATTTTGGCCTCAATCACCCATTTTAGCAATTGGGTGACGATCAACCGCGTCCCGTTGCATAAGCCTTCACTTGGATTCAAGTTGCGTAGAAGCATGATTGGTGTTCCAACTTTAAGCTTTATCTCGTGGTTTGGCATTCCTGGAAATTTTAGCGAATTCAGGTACTCGGTTGGAAAGTTTACCTCATTTTCTTGCATGTTAGGAGATGTTGGGCAAAGGGAATCAGAACTAAGATAAACTGAAATTTGTCCCTCAATTTTTTCCAGGATTGTATTGTTCACAATATCAACAGTTTCATTCCTTGGTGTTAATATTGCTCTTTCTTCTAGATATGTAGTGTTTTGAAAGTTTTCATCTATGTTTGGGTAGGTAGATGAAATAATATCCTCAACTGAATTTTTAGTTGGATGAAGGATAAACTCATGTGGAATATCAATAGTTCCATCCATATTTTGCAATTCGCAACAATCTTCTTTAGAACTGCCATTTCCAATATTTAGAACCCATTTACTAAATTCTGGTATGCTCATTTCATTCTTATTTGATGAACTTTGTTGAATTCTCATATTCTTTGTCAGTTTGTATATTTTGCATTCACTCCAAAGTTTGGATCGGCTAATGGAAGCATGAATAATATCATGTTTACTACCTCCTGGAATAACTGGTAAAATTTGTCTAAAATCACCCCCAAGCACCACAGTCAATCCTCCGAATGGTTTCTCTGACAACGTAGGATTGTCTTTGCCTAATATATCTTTCAAAGTTCTATCCAGCGCTTCAAATGCGTGTCTATGCATCATTGGTGCCTCATCCCAAAGTATTAAAACTGTTTGTTTTAGTAAATTTGCTTCAGGTGTTCCTTGTTTAATACCACATGTAGATGTTTCTTTCAGTTTAATTGGAATCTGAAACCTTGAATGTGCTGTTCTCCCTCTAGGTAAAAGAAGAGCTGCAATACCCGATGATGCCACTGCAAGTACTATTTTCCCCTCGGATCTAAGTCTAGTGATAATTGACTTCCAAACATAAGTCTTTCCTGTCCCACCATGTCCGTAGAGAAAGTAAAATCCTCCTGTTTTACTATCTACAGAGTGAATGACAGCATCATAAATTTTTTTTTGCTTCTCATTGAGACCCCGAAATAACTGTTCATGCTCCCTTCTCAATTCTTCTCTATCGTAGTTAAACTCTTCACTTATAATCTTCTCCTTACATTGTTGAATTAAAACTGGATCAGGAAGTGGCATACCTTGAAACTTCTGAAGACATTGACCATTTTGTAGTAGGAGATATTGTATTTCTGCCAAGGCATGGCTTTGCAATTGATTTTCTGTCATTTTCAAATTAGGGTACTGTAGTAGATTAATTTGAGCTTCAAGAATGCCCTCTGATAAATACACCCAATTATCTTCCCATAGCTTTTTAGGATTGATAATTTCACAAAACAAAAGGATTTGTGCAAATAAATGTCTCAGTTGTCTCCCTGAGGAAAAATAAGATGCTTCCTCTATGACTAATTGCCATTCATTGTCATCATCCAACAATCTAAGAGCAGCACATGTCTCTTTAAAGGTTCCATACTGAATTCCATCTTTGGTTTTTATTTCAGCATAGCTTGTAGGACCTCTCACTACATTTAGTAATAAACGGAGATAAAATCTTTCACCCGAAGAAGGATGGGCGTAAACTAATCGACCAACACTTCTCCCCTTCTCTCTTGGTTTCCATCTTCTCTCATCTGTCTTCCATACAAATTTAGTTGGTAATTCAGCATATGTGAGAGTTTTTGCCTCTGGATAAAGTTTGTTTGCTTCCATCCACCCATTGAACTTGGTTTGCTTTGATCCAATATCATTCAAAATGTCATTTAGATTATCATTATCTTTAAAAATAATTGATTCCTGATCCGGGAGATGAAATGGTAGCCTCTCTACTGCTGGAGTTCTGTAATGAATATCAAATCCAAATATCCTCCATATGGCTTCCGGTGCTGAGACATATCTACAATCAAGATAGTGTTGTATCTCATCTTGGTTTAATTCTTTTAGTTTTGACGGTCCATCATTGTTTCCCTTGTGAATAGAAACAGAAACATGATCTGGTCCTTTTGTGACATACTTAAACAAATATTTGATTGATCTTCCTCTGTTACACCACTCTACGTTAATGTGAGATTGATATTTAACTATCAAGTTTCGGTTGTACGGTACGACATAACCATTATCCAATCTTGTTCCATTTTTCTCTATCCATTTACTATTATCCTCCCTTCTTCGGTAAATAGGAAAACCTCCATCATCAATAATTGTCTCAGAAATGAATTTTTTTGGAAACCTCTTTGAACATTTTTGATGCTTCATACATGGTGAATGTGGAGACATACTGCCACATGGTCCATGCATCATATATTGACCAACTGCTGCATACCCAATTGGATCTTCTTTCTCATCTGGAATCTCAGCACTAATGATCTTATTAATCAAAGCAGGTGTCAGATATTTGTTACCCTCATGAAGCCATAGCAAGATATGCGCATGTGGCAGTCCACGTTTCTGAAATTCTATCGTATATACAGCTGCAAATGAATTTTTGATAAACTATATTAGAGATTGCATGCAACTCATGTTGGAATATTTTGTAATAGATAGATTATTTCTTTGGTAAATATATGCATGGTGGAGAAAGTGAGTTATAATATCTGATTCTAATTATCGCATGTATTATCACAATTTATAGTCACATGTTAACTACTAAACAGATTGTTCGTATATAACATTCTTGTTGTCGAACTTTAATTTTTTATAATAAATGTAAGTGTCTTAAATTTACTAAAAAGTATTGGTACAAACATAATTTTATGTTATATTAACCCTTCTATCGTTTAATTTATATATTTGAGGATTATGTATGTAAATATATTATATATAACTTGGGTCGTACATGCTTTGACATTTATAGGTTTCTGTTCCCATTTATTTCCTCTTGGGTATCTGTTCTTTGTCTATGGACTATGTACTGCTGTGCACATATACTTCTGTGCGTAAGCACTTGTAATGGCCAATGCATAAGCATTGGGAGTGTTGAAAACTAAAAATGTAGTCACAGTGTAAAAATGTATACCCAGTGGATTGAAGGTCTACTTCAGAGGGCAAAATGGCGGAATTAGATTTGATGCACTAAAGTTTGTGGCTTATATTATAACCTCCAAAGGTATATTTAATTTTATTTTGTACAGGAAGTATTTCATAGTGATAAATTTTGAAGCTTTCCTATTCTCTGTTTGCAAACTGGAACAGATTAATTTGCTGGAAAAGAAGTCGCTGAAATTTAAAATTTATCTGAATGTTTAGGTTTCTTTAGTTACGTAGTTTCTTAAATTTATATGGTGCTGATGTGTGTGTGTGTGTGTGTGTAAATAATCTAATATTGGATTGATTTGTTTTCATCTTTTGAAATTACACATGCTATTAATTTCATAATGAGTATGTACACATATTGGTTTATAACTATGGCACAGATTTGTAATTAGAATGTACATTTAATTGAGTGTTCTTGTAACTATAAGCTATTAACCATTTATTTTATACAAAGTTTAGTCTTATTTCTATACATGTATCAGTTTAAACCACTATACAACCAACTGGTTAAATAAATGATATATGTATATGAAAAGAAATAATAAGTGAGAGTATATCAAATTAACAGGATAAAACCTTGTGATGTAAACATGCCTAAAACAAATGATCAAAGGATTGTATTGCAGGGCTAGCTGTTTAAAAAATGTGAAGAAGCACTAAAATTTTGAAAGGTGTGCTTATAGCTAATGATTTATCTTTCTTCACTTTTTTAGTGAAAATTCTACCAACACTTTCTAAACATTACTCTTGTAACCTCTTTTGCAGCTCTCTGATAGTTCACCCTAATAAATGCAAGCATCCTCATGCGAAGGACACTAGTAGAAAAACACGTATTCTAGACGGAATATTCTAGACGGAATTTTTTCCGTCTAGAATGTATTAAACTAGACGGAAAATTTCCGTCTAGAATATTCCGTCTAGAATAAAACATTCTAGACGGAAATTTCCGTCTAGAATAGTAAAATAGACGGTTTATTTAATTTTAATTTTTTTTTAAAATTAACCAAGTATTCTAGACGGAAATTTCCGTCTAGAATAGTATCCTAGACGGAAATTTCCGTCTAGGATACTTAGGCAATTTTAAAAAAAAAATTTACCCAATAAACCCGCGAATGCCCCCTTTCCCCCCAAAAAACGAATAATTCATCCCCAACCTCTCCCTTCTCCACCCTCCACTGCCTCCCCCTCCTCTCCCTCTCCCTCCTCAACCTCACCCCCTACCTCTCTCTCTCCCTCTACTCCTTCTCCATCCATGGCCTCCACCACCTCTCCCTTCTCCACCTCTCCCGCCTCCTCTTATTGGGAACGGCTCGAAATTAGGGCTAGGACTAGGGCTAGGGTTTTTCTTGCTCAAATTCGCATCATTTGTTAAGGAGCTGGAAATAACCTGAAGGGAGCTTCGGTTTTGTTGTTACCACACGAAATCTGATTCTTGTTGTTATCACACGAAATCTGATTCTTGTTGTAATGGTTATTTACATATCTATTTTTTTCTTTTTGAGAAACCTTTGTTGTTGTAACAGAGAGATCTAAAAATTAATCAGGACACGATGTAGAGATTCTTGAAATGCAAATTTCAATTTTCCTTGCTGTTTCAAATAAGGATACCGCATGCTTGAGAATCGTGCAGTGTGTCAGCTTTTGATAAGGTTGAATCATGCTTGGTTCAGTGTTAATATTATTTTTAGTTTTACTTTTTATTTACCTGAAGGATTTTGTTTCCATTTGAGTCTTACCGAGGATAGTGTCTCTCTTCCAGTATATATAATGTCGAAAAAGGGAAAAGAAAAAGTGAAGGATGAAGAAGGAGAAGAAGAAGTGGATCAATGAGCAAGGAAGAACAGGGAGAGCTGAAGAATCCATCCTCAGCAGATCGAGGAGAGTCCAAAGAGGTTGAGGATCGTAAGACAGAGGTGAGGAAATTTGAATCTTTTTATTATTTTTAGCAATTGTTGTTGTAGTTCTGTTAAGGAGAGGCTTTGTCAATACACGAGCAAAAGTTCTCACAGTAAATTTAAGAACTCATCTTCTAACTTACGTACAATCCTGAAACAAATTTTGCAATTCAAATTTCAAGCACTTGAACCTACGGCTCAATTGACCTGCACACATTTCCATGTTCATTTTTTGGCTTGCTTCTGTTTATCTTTTACTTAGAAACACAAAAGAAGACATTCTCAAATTGAATGTAAATGAAAGCAGGGAAAGAGATTATTGCCTTCATTGTTACACTTGATAATGAAGTTTAATTATGCGTTAATTATCATCATCTTGTAGTTATATCCTAGAAGCTTGCTTGTGGATGATTGGGGATGAAAAGATTATTTCTTTGTTTTAACTCCTTTGTCATTTACTAGGCTGTTCGATTTTTTTTTGATTGAAAATTCTGGTATAGAACTTATATTTAGAATGAATCATAACCATCCTTTGCCAATATTGCTAACTCGAACCATTTCACATTAAAACACATTTTCTTGTTTCCGTTTTCTTTGTCATTTGAAAACTGATATTTTCGATTGTTAAATTTTATATGCAAGAAAACTCATGATTCTCTCAGGAACTAATAGGGCAACTCGAGCAGGATATTGGAAACCAACGGGAAAAGATCGAAGGGTTTGTTCTCATAACCGAGCTAATTGATAGTTATGTTATTACTTTGATGTGCTATTTCTAGTTAAGCGTGTTACAAACTTCGTGATTTTGTTTTCTGGAGTTTGAATTGAAGTGTTCTATGACATTTCTGGATGATATCTGATGACAGATAAGAGCTCCTGTTGCAGAACTGGGCCATTTCTACAGAATATTAAATTCTATCACTGTGATGCAATTTTCTAGTTTTTTCATGTCCAGCAATTGGCTTTTCTAGTTTTCTCAAGGATTGCTTTGCCTGTTGAACAACGAGATGGGATGAAGAACTATATATCTAGCTGATATTATTCTACAGGTATATATTTTATCCTGTCATATTGAACTTTATTTATCACCATGACATTTTTATGAGTATATGTTGCAACTTAATAAGGTGATTATTATTGTTGTTATGCTACATTAACGAACTCGGTTTCTTGTTTTAATGCTTTGTTTCAATCTTGACTACTGCAAATGTAACCATAAACCTAAAATTTGGATAACAAATGCAAATGCAACCATAATCTTTGTTTTCCTCTTATGGAAATGCTAACAGTGATAAACAATCTTTATCTGATCAATGCATTCATCTCAATTTTCATAGTGCACACATCAAATCTGTGTACTTAATTAATGTAGAAGTTATGTGTTTCACTTTTGGTAAACTACTTGTAAGCTTGTATACTTGTTTGTATTGTCTGGAAATGAATTATTCATGTATGTTAATTCTTGAGCTATCTTTTCTTGAAAGTTTTCGTACAAGTGAGTGTTATAAATGTTTTTTTTTTGTATTCTCTAGTATATGCTTAGTTAACATCATGTTGTTAAGAGGTTTTTTGTATTCTCTAGTATATGCTCTAGTATATGCTTAGTTAACATCATTGTCGTGGCTTCTCACTTGCCTTCCCACTTTTTAATTCATGTTGCTGGAAAAAGATACATTTTGTGGAGTCACAAATGGCAGAAGCTCTCAATGTTGGTGTACCATGGATTATGTGTCAACAAGATGATGCTCTTCAACCATTGGTATTTAAAGATGCTGGAAAAAGATACATTTTCTTTTACATTTTTATTTTTTATGTTTTTTCTGTATTTATATTATACTTTTGATGATTATACGTATTCACAGGTTTAAAAGTTGGGATTCACTAGATCCTCACAGGCCCGCAGAGGATGTAGCTTTTGCTGTTGCTCGATTTTTCCAAAGAGGAGGAATTGTGCGTAATGTTGTGCGATGGAGCATATAGAACCTCTTGTAAATAATTTATGTAAAAGTTTGTAAACAATTTATGTATCTAACTCTCTACTATTTTGGTGAATGTATTATTTGAATATAATGGGATTTGATATTGGAATATAATTAGATTATGTTGGATATGAATGTAATTTTTTTGTTCAATATTGTGTACATGCAACCAAAGTAGGTTCTGCACTAGACGATTTTGAAGTCCGTCTAGAATAATCCGTCTAGGATGTATTCTAGACGGAAATTCCGTCTAGAATACAACATCCTAGACGGAAACATACTAGACGCCTATTCTAGACGGAATTCCGTCTAGAATACGCATTCTAGACGGAATTCTGGGTATCCTAGACGGAATTTTCCGTCTAGGATACCCCATTATTTAGCAGTGGGAGGCCTTTGAAGGTGACTTGTTTGGTTACTTATTATTATCTGGATTTGAACTACTTAAACTTCTTTTGGTTGTATCTTCTTGTTGTTTAGAGAAGCGGCAGGTGAAATTATATAGCTATTCTATAGTGTCATAGTTAAAATATGGTAGGGTTAACAAATGAATACTTCTGCTTTCTCATCTTCTAACTTATTATCATTTAGTTGGTCAGATAAAATTCGATCATCATGTTTTTCTTTGTTCTGTTTAAGTATTTCATTAGCTCACCTTGCTTAAGTATTTCATTAACTTGAACTTTATATGTTATTTCAATTTAGTAAAATAATTTGCTTTATGAAAGAATTTTGTTCTTGTTCATATATCGTAGGTTATAATGATTTTAAAAATTCAGTAATTTGCTACAAATTATGCTCAAATATTAGTTCGTTCTTGCCTATATCTTTCATATAATGCATATATCTTTCATGTACTGTTTTATTTATATTTCATGTAATGCTTATATATCTTTCATGTATATGTTACAGCGTTGATTAGGATTAGTTTTATTTTCTATTTTCTATTTTATATAATACAAAATATATTTGAAGCAAGGAAGATGCTCAAAAGGATTCAATTTGAAGCCAGAAAGTATCATGCGGCAGACAAAAGATAAATTGCCAAAAAAGTTAGATATGAACTTACATACTATAACTTCACTAAGCATTCTATTGCCTTGATTTGTTTATAAAAACTTTCAAATAACATGAGTTATCATTGTCAAAAGTATGATAATATTATGTATGAGTGTATACATCTGATTCATTCATGTTAATATAATCAGCAGCTAACTGAGTGTTCATAAATTGAAAATGATAATGTGTGCATGTACATGTGTGTGTCAACTTGAGATTCTAAATTGTGAAATAAAGTTAGACATAATTTTGTGTTTGCAAATGATCAAATGTCACCTGAGGGTATATATCACTTAATTTATGACACTGATAAAATCACTAACATGTACTCTATAAATTAATGCCTTATCATTTGTCAAAAGTAGGATAATCTTATGTATGAGTGTATACATCTGATTCATTCATGTTAATATATAATCAGCAGCTAACTGAGTGTTCATAAATTGAAAATGATAATGTGTGCATGTACATGTGTGTGTCAACATGAGATAATAAATTGTGAAATAAAGTTAGACATAACTTTGTGTATGCAAATGATCATATGTCACCTAAGGGTATATATCACTTAATTGAGATATATATAGACTTGTTCATGTTTCAGTTTTTGTATATATGTATATGGTGTTCAGATATGCTAAGGGTTTTGATTATTTATGTTCTTTGCGCAAACTTGCTTCCATCATCTTGTATTGTTTAAATCCATTATGCAGATAGTGATTAAAGATATCTTTGAAGCGTCCTATACTTTTCCATCAGATATCGAATCAAGATTCTTCCAATGGGGAGTTATCCACGTATAATGGACAACAGCAACAACACTTATGAACTGTAAGTCTCCTCTCCATGCTCTGATTTGGCTTTTGCACTTTGCATATTTTGGGCTTGAATTCCCACATATATGCATGCACACGCATGCAGACACATAAACAACATAGTGTCAAATGGCATGCACATCCGGTAAGTTTTTTAACCAACTTTCCTAGTTTATTATCAATCACAACTCCTGATGCATATGCTCACCTGTAATTTTTTGCTAGCAAATTGATCGCTGTAGTGTGATCTTTAGCTTCCAAACTATTGTAAACTCGCAAAATGGAACTGGTGACTATAGTATTTTATATCAATAGTTCTAACAGAAACGTATGGACACAGACTGTAGGCTATTATGGAATCTTTGCAAGCTTTTGACTTATGAGACTATTTCTTCTTTTTTTTTAAGCTTGAGTGCACATGTAGTGCACCTCACTCGTTCCAATTAATCCCACTAAGGTCCCATTGAAACCGTCTTATTGCCTTCACTATGGGCTACAAACCTGCCTTACCGAGCTCAGCAACTTGTAAGACTATTGGATGTGTGCGACTGTGTTGTGATTTAGCTTGTAGGATAGGAAGATAGCACTTGAATTATGACCTGCTGCATTTGGGAAGTGCAGCATGTGTGCTAAAAACTTGTGATTCAAGACATTGGTTCCCCGTGCCTCATGCATTTTTCATGAATCACCATGTTCTTTTTTTATCATATCATATACTTAGATGTACTCTATTGTACTCTATAAAGTAATGCCTTTAAAATTTGACTGTCATATTAGCTGTTTATGCATATGCAAATATACTATTCATAATTATTATTTATAAATATTATTGTGAATAATGATTAGATTTTTTGCATAGGGTAAAATGTGAAATGAACATACCGGTAAAATGTGAAATGAACATACCGCCAACACATTTTCCAAAATGACAATTTTTTTGAAGGTCCTCCATTAGCTGGTCAAGTTTGATTTTAAAGACTCTTGCTACAATATCTGGCCTCTCATCTGATCTTTGTCCTCCCATTTCTTCTAACGTTGCTTTGATTTCTAGCCACCTTGGATTTGCTGTCATTGTTATAAAAAGATCCGGATTCCCCATAACACGACATAGAGATATTGCATCTTGATAATTTTGATTCATATAACGTGGACCTCCTGTGAAAGAAGATGGCAATACAATCCTTTGTCCAACTTGAGATCCTTCTGTATCTCCTCTAAAAACAGCATCCTTTATTCCACAGTACAATTCAGCTCTAATCTTGGTTTGATTTTGTTTAACCCAGTGAAGTCTATCTTCTTCAATGCATGTAAATAAATCAACAATATAGGTTTGGAATAATTTTCCAGAGTAAAGTAATGTCTTTCCTTCACTATGACGCTGTTGTATACGAAAAGCAGCATATTCCCTCATTGTCACATCTTTTCTTTTTTTCAACTTGTTATTTGATGCTTCCAATAACTTTACTCCCAGCCTATAGCCATCCTCTCCATAAGGAAAAAGCAATGGGTATTGCATTGCCATGAAGCTGGGGTGTAGGTCACTAATTCTTGACAATCCTAACTTTCGATCATCGACAACAATATCTCGAATGCCTATTGTTTCTTCAACATTTCCCACAATCAGTCCTGCAATTTCTGATGCAGATGGCATATTTTGTTTCCTCCCATCACCACTCCTTGACGCCATGATCACCAATCTAACTGTCATTAACTCATCTTCATTAATTCTATCTCGTACCATGCGGAAGCTTTTGACTAATACATTGTTGAGATCTAACATTTCAAGTAGTCCCTTGACAATATCCTCATCTAGTTTGTTGGTACAATTGATGGACATCATCCTGTTTTCGATTTCATTTTCAGTATCATATATGTATAATTGACAAAATTTTGGAGCTGTTCCAGGTACAGGTTTCAAAGACCCTATACGATGATGATTTTGACCATTCAGACGGAAACAATATGGTCCTCCACCATTATTGTAAGTATTATCAATATTTCCTCCCGAGGAAGTAAAAGCAAAAATACTATTATAGGATCTGATTTTTTTCCTTAAATTTATTACTTTGTCTGCTTCCACTTGGGTATAAAAGTTCTCGAAGAAAACTGGGAGGTTCTTTTAACAGAGGGAATTTTATTTTCCCTTTGCCACAACAAAGAGAAAAGGAAGGCTTCTTTGGTTTCCAAGATTTTTCTGCTCTTTCCTCGTACCACAGCATAGCTTGGCAATATTCACAAATAACTTCTGGTGGTCCAAAATTTTGTGCCTTATTTTGGTCAACTGCAATTCAATAAGAATAGCATTTTAATTAGTGCCATTATACATATTCATACAAAATTAAAAATTTGAAGAGGTGCAATTCAGTAAAATGTGTGAACTAACATGATTTTTAACAATAAAGTCCCTATGTTTGAAACTGTAATTAACTTTATAGTTTATTTTATTACCTACTGTACAGGTTAATTTAAGCTTCAAATTATATGTTTTCTTACTTGTCTGCTGCTCATTTGTAGCTTCAACGGTTGCATTGATGATAGAAGGTATAATTCTTCTGCTTTTATACTGACGCATTTTTTGCCTTTTGTTGTTGGCATTCACTTCATTATCAACAATTATTTGATCATGCTGTTGTTTTTCAGGCTCAAGGATGTTATTCTGAGTAGGATAATGTTGATTTCTCATCTTTCTTTTGATCTGTCTTAGTGTCAAATCCCTTGGTTTAGAATGCCAAAATCCTGCGCACATATACAAACTGTTAGACATAAGTCCAAATATTATAACTAAAATGCATCAGATTCTCATATTTGTGTAGTTACCTTGAGATGAACTCTGTTGATTGTCTTCCATGTTTGCTGGAGTTAGTGAGTGTGCAAACCTTTGATTTGTAACGTACCCCTCTTGGCTAAATTGTTTGATGTATGCTATGGAGCTAACAGAAAATATTTGCGTTTACTTGGAGGCTTGCATTTGATCTCATTACATTAACAGGAACTTGTTGTTTTATCTCTTTAAATTAAGAGGAACTTATTTGAAAAGCCCCTGCTGATACTGTTAACAGCTCTGTATGATTATTTTAGATTGAAGACAGAGATCACTAAAAACTCAAATTACTTTAGAGTATAGTGGAGTTGCTCATCAAACTCTGGTCCCTAATAACCAGTAAACAAAGTCCGACATAAATAATACTAAATCACAGGCTTCTGAATTATCATTTTATTCTTGCAGGAGATTGAAGGGGACAAAGAAACCTCCCTGTCCGCTCGGGTAAATTTTTTCTCTTGGAGTTGTTTTGCTTTTTTCTCATATCACTTGATATTTAGACAACTTATGTTTGTCTGTGGACTAGTGAAGGTGGTCTCTTTGCTGTTGGGAGATGTAATAGCGCAGCGATTTGAGGACTGGGTAGCTTTGATGAGGAAACGAAGTGGGAAGTATCGGCCTTCAGGTTTTCCACACCGGCTGCCAAAACTCGGGAAAATGCCAAGTGGGTTCTTGACTCCAACAGCTTGCCATCATTGAAGGTAATGCTCAACTCTTGATGAAGGTAAATGTTATTCCTTTAGCTGTTAGGTATTTTTGTCGATGTATAACATTGGTATATAGTACTGCCGTGAACGATTGTGGTTATTTTGGGTGACTTGGTGTAGAAGCCTTAAAATTTTAACATGCCCATGTTGCTATGTTGTCCAAGTATGTTGTGGGCTTTTGTGCCATACTGCCATAAAATAAGTCACCTGATTGCGGTCTTGCTTATGTTAAAATGCTGTTTTGTTCCCTTGCTTTTATTCTATTTGTAGCTATGTATAAATCTTTGATATTTATTGTAATCTTGATAACTTCTATGGTCTTGTCTTGGTTATGCTTGAGTTTTGAACTAAGATTATAGTTTTTAGTGGACACATGCAGTTTTAGCTTCAACTGATGGTTTTTGTGCATGTCTGCAATGCCAGCAATATTATATCTGAGTTTAAGCATTTTTTTTTGGTTTATATGGAACAGGTTCCTTTATGCGATATTTCAGACTTAGTCTATAAAACCTCAGCAGATTGGATCTCTCAAAAATCCGCCGATGCTCTTGTTAATTTTTTTATGGTGTCTTGATAGTATCCTTGCTGATTTTTCTGTATGTTAAAATTTTTCTGCCGCCCTACAAAGGAATACAATAGCTAATGCATAAAAGTAAAGTATTATTGATTAAATATCCGTTGTAAACTTAATTTTGATTGGAATGTAAATATTGGAAATCTCGCCCGTCAGTGTGGATGTATCAACTTCTCATCCAAAAGTTTATTCATCCAGACAATCCTTCAATATGCAATCAACTTGATTCTAGGTGATAATGCATGGGATCAACTATAGAGGTAAGTTCGATATCAATCTCCAAAGATTTTGATGTATTGAGTTTTTTCTCCTCTCCTTTCTCTTTTATTTTTAACTCAATTTTTTTTTAAAACCAATGTGGATTAATTGAGTTTTTTCTCCTCTCCTTTCTCTTTTATTTTTAACTCAAATCTCCTTTTTTTAATTGTGCTTAAACATATCCAGTTGCCCAAAACAAATGAAAACTCAATTTTTATTCAAAATTAACGTTGATTGTATTGGATTTTTTTGGAATTTTTATCCTCCTTTATCTTTTATTTTTAATTCACATTTTCAATTTTTCTTAAAAAATTATCAGGCCAGTTGTAACATGAAATGCTAATTTCTTCATTTTGAATACCCAATTACATGCTTTGAACATCCAAGTTTATCCAATTTAATTGTATCATAAGCTAACATCTATAAATGAATAAATGAAATAATAAATAAATAAATAAATGAAATTAAAGAGATGAGAATTCTTACCTTCAATTTTCTGATGCAGATGTATCAGAAACAGTTTCAGCAGCTTAGTTTTGGTGTGGAGAAGGAAAACAGTATACTGAGTGGTTGTGGGTGAGAAGGAAAAAACCAATTTGTAGGAGAGTTGGTGTGGAGTTGAAGATGGACGTGGGCAGTTTCATGAAAATGTGGGGAGGTGGTTTTTTGTAGTTGGTTATTTAAATGGGCATGTAATAAACATTTTTAATTTAAATACCTTATGTATTATGATTATCTATGTAACTGTTATTGTTAATTATAAATTTTTTTTTGTTGGTCTTTAGGTGTTATTTTTGAAGGTGGTTAGTTAAAGTGGGAATGTGGTAAACATTGCTGTTCAATATAGTTATTTTGTTGGTTGTAGATGGTTATTTTAGTAGGTGGTTATTTAAAAATGTGATTGTGATAAACGTTGTTAAATAAAAAACTGTAGGTGGTTATTTAAAAATGGGATTGTGATATACGTTGGTTAAAAAAAAAACTTGTGTTACTGTTCATTATAAAAATTTTGTTGTTCTCCTTTAGTAATAAAGAAGTAGATTTACTTTAAACTCACCCAGTCCTAAGATCATTCTGAAGTCCAATATATCATATTGAATTATTTCTGAAAGTATTTTTTATTTCAATTGCTATATTTGGTGCATAACTGTTATAACTGTCTTAAGTTGCTCTGTTCGAGTTTAAGATGCTATAGTGAAATTTAAAA
Source organism: Asparagus kiusianus (assembly GCA_022839385.1). Lineage (NCBI taxonomy): Eukaryota > Viridiplantae > Streptophyta > Magnoliopsida > Asparagales > Asparagaceae > Asparagus > Asparagus kiusianus. The sequence continues at coordinate 129,129 of BQKN01062612.1, forward strand.
ATAACTTAGTAAGAGCATTTTTGGAGAGTAATTTTGGAAGTGATAGGGTTTAAAAGTAAATCAAAGAAAATACTTGGGATTATAAAAAGCAAAACCCTGATCTTTATATACTCGATAATTAATGCTAACTAAAATTTTGAGAGAAGGGTCATGGGAAAACTACTTGGTAAGAATGAATGCCTTTCATGTGATGCATTATTGGGATTTACTCGTTATGATTCTCGTGCTATATCTGACCATGTAGAATGCACATCTTACCACTTTATTTTGTTTTTTTTTTTTCCAGTAGCTTTTTAAAAATCAAAACGAGCAATCAATTAGGCCACAATTAAAAGCTTTGATGCGATGGTAATAGAATTCGTGAATCTGTTGGAATATTTTGTCAATTATTTTCAGAAATAATTCATGTAAACCATTGGGATAAAGTTTTTCCCCGTTATTGCTCTTGGGCCTGAACCCCAGAGGTAAGCGGAAAGTTCTGAGTAAGAGCTTAATTACTAAGCCCATATCGCAAAACTTATGGGCCTCAAAAGCCTCGAGGGCTACAATTTAATTAATAAATTTATATAACCCTAGAAATTGGGCAATTAGATTTGTATATTCAACTTTCTTCAATTATCAAAAATAATATATTATTACTTTTCAAAAAAATAAAAATAATATATTATTTATCTCTTCTAAACTATATTGCTCAGTGGATTTCTTAGTGGATTGAAGAGGTTGCAATAAAGAAGTGAATCGAGTAAATAGGCTACCGGTTACATTGTTGGGATGGGTGCCAAAATTCAGTAAGGGGCTGTTTGGAAAGAGGTTTTTTAGGGGGAAAGGGCTGGAAAGCCTGTCAAAACCCTGCCAAAAGTGCTTTTGGCAGGCTTTCCACTCAAATCGCCTCTAAAAAAGGCGATTTGGGTGGAAAGCCTGTCAAAAGCTGCACTTTTGGCAGGCTTTCCCCCTACCCAAATCGTAAACAAACAGCCCCTAAAGGGGTTGCTAGTAAAAAAAAATTAGGTACTCCATGAGCCCTACACCAAATCAATAGAAAAAGAGCACGTGACGCAAATCACTTGTAAGTAAAAAGGTGATGGAGTTAAAATATTTTTTATTATGCTACACACACTCCAAAGAATTATCCGTTGTTTGGTTAAATGGTGAAAAGCTATTGTAGGTAGGGGTGAGCATCGGTCTGTTCGGTTCGGTTTTTACCAAAATTTGAACAACCGAACCGAACCGTCTACAATTCAAAACCGAATCAAACCGTTGCAAGTCGGTTCGGTGCGATTCGGTTCGGTTTGTTCGGTTCTAACTTCATCAAGTATATGATGTACACAGCTTGGACCAATGTAATTTAGAGGTGCAAACATATGCAGAGGGATCTCACGGATTGAAGTCACTGAACCAATGTCTGAATAAATTCACACCACAGCTTGGACAAACTAGATAATACAATTCACAAGTCTAAGCGCATACTAAATCATTTTAGATGATAATAAACAGATCAAGTTTCAATCAACACAAAGCATCATCCGTTTCGAACATATATGATAAATGTTGACATTGAATTACAAAATATAATCTATTATTAGTTTAAGAATCAGTTTCAAACAAGAAACTTACCACAGAATAAATTTGCAACAATATGCTTCCAAGGCCCTCCTGAAAACCACTTGTTTCATGGATTACTCTACACTAATTTCTTTACAATGACATAATATTAACTGCAGAAAGCAACAGAACAAATGAAATAATAGACCTAGAAAAGCCGTTTACGGTAAAGAAGCACTAGTTTCAACAATGTTAGCCTATATATCAACAATGTTGGACATTTTAGTCCATTCTTATATCAGACGCCACAGAAGAAACAGTTTCTATGTTTATTTGTTGGAGCAGGATAACAAAAGTGAGAAGCCAATCTCTCCAACTTAAATATTTGCAGCATCCTTAGCACAAATAGCAACACAAGAAGAACAGCGGAGTTAGAGAGAGACTGAGGAAGTGAGAGAGTGAGAGAGAGGACTGAGGAGCGGCGGCTGGGAGTGGGAAAGGGGAAAAGGGAATGTGAGTTTAGGGTTTGAGATAAGTATTTGTATTTGGGGAATAGGGACGGATCGGGTTGAGTGAGATTCAGAACTAAATGAGTATTTAGAAGGGTTCGGTCGGTTCGGGTCGGGTTGGGTTAAAAAGTTTTCAACCCGATCCGAACCATCCTACTCATAAAACCGAACCAAACTGTTAATTTCGGTTCGGTTCGATCGGTTTTTTCGGTTTGGACCGAACCATGCTCAGCCCTAATTGGAGGCTTGCAGCTGAGATGAATGTGTAGAAATGGCAAAAACATTGGACAAGATCAGAAAAAATAAAGTTGATGGGCATTTGGAAGTTTCACAGTCGACCGCGAGTAGCGTGATGGTCGACCGTAAACGTGCACAGCACAGGGAAAAGTCTCTGGACTTTTGGCGATCGACCATGTCAGCTAGCACGGCGGTTGACCGCAAGACCCTGTAATGAATTTTCAGTTTCTGTCGTTGGTCACAGTCAACCGTGACTGGCGCGGCGGTCGACCGCGTGTCGGGTCTGGGCCTGGGCTTGGTTTCCTGCTCTGTTTGGGATTTATGTTTGGTATAAATACCAACATGTACACGTTTTAGGATTTCTTTGGGCTTTGATTAGGATTGAAGCGGGGATATTTGGAGTACAGAAAATATGTATTTTTAGAGCTATTGGTTAGAGTTTTATTTGGAGAGAATTAGAGATTTATTGGTAAGATTAGTTGGTTAGTTTGAGTGATTTGTAATCTCAGTTTGTACTCTTCTTCTCTATTAGTGAAAACCTCATCTCCTTCTTGCCCCATGGACGTAGGCAACTTGGTGAACCACGTTAAAATCTGTTGTTTGTGTTTGTAACATTACTTTGGTTTGTTTGGCCTTCTCTCAACATTTGTTTTGATTCCTCGAAGCACAACGATTGGTAGCTTCCGCGCACAATAAGTGGTATCAGAGCTTGGGCTACGCTTAGGCTACGCTTAGGCTAGTTGGAAGAGTAGATCATTTTGGAAGTTCGTCTAGGGCTTCAGTTGGTGATAAAGGTGGGATTTTTCCTATTTGTGGATCTCATTTTCGCCGTGTGGGGTGAGATCTTTCGGAGGCTCTTGTTATGGTTTTAATTGGAGGTAAAAAATCTCTCCTTTATCAGTTTGGATATATTCTTTGTTTGTTTCGTATTAGTTTGTTGGTGCTTTGAGATAGATAGCCGAGAAAGAAGAAGTTGAGATTGGGATATTGGACTATTGAGAAGTGCCTTGACCTGCATATTAAATTTATTTGAGCACATTGGTATGAGCAAGAAGACCGAGGTGGAGTTTGACACTTCTATTCAACGATTGAGAGGTCTTCTAGGTGGTATTCATTCAGGAATTTGGGGACCTTCTAAGGAGGCATCATTGGAAGATAATCGATATTTGGTTTTCACAGTTGGGAACTGTTCTAGGCATTGATCGGTTATAACTAAGTCCTATTGGTATGAAATCCTAAAAGTCAACAACAGATGGAGGAAGTGTATTAGCAAAATGGTGATCCGTTGTTCTGATTTTGGTAGGGGTCTTTTCTTACGTTTGTACTGAGCTCACGGTAGTTTGAGACACTTCATTAGAGAGGAAACATAGGGGCGACGAGATGAGATAACAGTTTTGATGGGTCGTTACTTGCTGGAGGATGATCAACGTTGGTTGTTGAGCATTAGATTGCAGAGGAGTTTTGGAGCTTCGACATATTGGAGCCATCTTATTCATAGGTTGTCGACTGCTGTATTTATAGTATTGGGATCTGGTGGAGCTGGTTCAGATTTTGGATTACTTCGAATATTTGGTCACTCAACATAGTATCACGTCAAAGATATGAGATTTGATCCGATTGTACATTTAGGATTCAGAGGCTCGTTCGATTATCAGTTGGGAGACTCTGATTTGGTTCTGAGCAGGTTTGTTATATTTGACTCTCGGCAGGTGGAGAGTGTTGATCAGATCGTTGGGATATCACAGCGGGTGGAGGATAATGTTACTCTATATTGGATGGAGATTACTTCACATACTCTAGATCATACTGCATCGTTTGGGATTCCAGCTGAGGTAACACAGATTGGGGATCATTTGGATTTGGATGCAGACGATGAGTTGGTTGATTCAAGTGTAGCTGGTGGACATAGTTTCAATTTGGATATGGCCGTTGGTTCATCTCAGTTGGAGGTGTTTGGTTTGTTTCACTTTGGGGTCATTGTGAGAGCTATCAGCAGCAGATTTGTTGGTGAAGAGTTAAGAACTCTTCCATTTGATCGAGGGAGACCATTTGGTGAACTACGTGAAGGCTTGATTCCTTAGACAAGAGGATACATAGGTAATCATTTTATGATGCAGCCGATTTGGTGAGTTGATACCGACGTTGGAGAGTGATCACATTCTCATTTAGGTCTCGACTTGTTGTGGATTGAGTCCGTTGTAGTGAATTTGTTTTCACTTCGTATTTGGACGAAATAAGTGGGACATTTGATTTGGTTGGTATCGGCTCAGTTTTGGAAAAACTTCGCTGAGGTAGAGAATTGTAGAAACGTTGAAAACATTGGAGAAGATCAGGAAAAATGAAGCTAACATGCATTTGGAAGTTTCACGATTAACCGTGAGTGGCGCGACGGTCGACCATAAACGTGCACAGCACAGGGAAAAGTCTTTGGACTTTTGGAGGTCGACCGCGTCGGCTGGCGCGGCCGTCGACCGCAAGACCCTATAATGGATTTTCTGTTTCTGTCGTTGGCCACGGTCGACCGCGACTAGTGCGTCAGTCGACCGCGTGTCGGGTCTGGGTCTGGGCTTGGTTTACTGCTCTGTTTGGGATTTGTGTTTGGTATAAATACCAACACACATTTTAGGGTTTCTTTGGGTTTTGATTGGGATTGAAGGCGGGATATTTGGAGCACAGAAAAGTGGTATTTTCTAAGCTATTGGTTAGGGTTTTATTTGGAGAGAATTAGAGATTTGTTTGTGAGATTAGTTGGTTAGTTTGAGTGATTTGTAATCTCAGTTTGTACTCTTCTTCTCTATTAGTAAAAAATCATATCCCCTTCTTGCCCCGTGGACGTATGCAACTTGCCGAACCACGTTAAAATCAGTTGTTTGTGTTTGTGGCATTACTTTGGTTTGTTTGGCCTTCTCTCGGCGTTTGTTTTGGTTCCTCGAAGCACAACGATTGGTGGCTTCCGCGCACAACAAAATGTACATCCACATAGTACTAATGCTATGTTAACTTCCTACCAAAATTTTTCTAATTTAGAGGGATTTAATATTGAGATACCATATCATCCCCTTAAACATGATAACCAAACAAAGTAAAATACAGAAAGTTGATGTGGACCCTACAATTCCACTTTTCCTATATAAAGTTTGCAACCGAACAGATCCTAAGTAGAGCTGAATTACTTATACTATCTATTAATCTATTATCAATAAGAAATGTTATACAATTTTGTTAAAATAAGTATCATTTAATCATGATATTAATACATGAGAAAAGATTTCATATGGATGTGTCAAATTCAAGATTGTTACACAAGTTAAAGATTTGAGGGAATTATAGGTATAAATGTTTATTTTGCGAGAAGAAATATAGATGTAATATATTAATTACTTTATTTATAAAGCATGCATGTAGCTTTCCCATCCTGATATAGTGATATTATTTACATAGATTAAGCAATAGAGGCTCTCAAGAGAGTAGTGCATAAATTCAATAAACTTTTGCTAGTTGTATGTTAAATATATTTTATCTTTACTCCTCTTGCGTATTTTTTTGCCAACACTTCACTAACACCAGTAATTCCAGCATCTCTCTCTTTAGCCTCTGATTCTCTTCAGTAAGGCTCTCACATAATTTTTTCAGATACTCGCGCTCCATCTTCATCTGCTTAAACTTAGTCCTGCAATAATAGAAATGTTGAATGTTTTTTTTTTAAGGATACACACAAGCTCACACACATATATGAAAACTTACATTTATGAGGCCCGTGATAAGTTTACTTTCGTTATGTTTATTTACTTTTGTTTAATCATTGATTATAAAAATATATAACCAGTTAATTCTGGCCGGTTCTTGGTAGTGGTCAGGTTGTAAAATTATAAAAAAGACTATTTAATAAGATCAATGCAAAATTAGACTGATTTTAGTACATCATGAATTGTCTCTCCATGAATTACGTAGGGGCAATACAAAAGGTTTTAAAGATTCATGAATTGACCCAGAAACCATGTATATTTTCGTGCACCGTTGATCAGATGAGCAAAAGTCCAAAGGATAATTTTTTGACATGCATAATCCTCACAATAGTGAGTGCTTACTAACTTCATAAATTCTAAGACAAACATAATCAAGATAAAACTCAATCAAACGCATGCTAAATACCTCGATCTTCTATTTTGAAACCAAACTTCCACTTGACGTGGGCTCAAATTGAGCTCCTCTGCTAGTTCTAACTTCTCATCCTATCCAAAAATATAAGAATATATTTAACAAATAATTAATCAAGTTTGGGCATCAATACAATGATTGAACTGATACATAATCATAGGCTTTTGAGAGAACCTGAGTGAGAGTAGCATGGGCTTTGTACGCGTTTTCAAGAAATTCAGCTTGCTCTTTGCTCAACCTAAGCTTTTTCCGAATTGATACGGGCTTGTTTTCTTCTTCTCCTCCTCCTCCACCTCCTCCTCCTCCTTTGATTGACGGTTTTCTCTCTTTTTGATCTACTTCTTTGAAATTAATTTGGAGTGAAGAAATTTGCTCCGAGCTTCTCTTCGAGGTGGGCTCCCTCCCAATTCCAAGACAAAGTTCAGTATTGCAATACTCTTCTTCTATTTCCATCTCTCTAGGAGTCTAGGGTGCGAATGCAGAGGAGATGAGAAAATTTGCAAGGCCTGGTGAGGCTTTAAATACTTAAATAACTATCGCATTTGATGAATGGAAAATTAATTAAAGGTACGGAAGAGGTACAATTAAGGTTGATCGCTTATAGAGTAAGCTAGTGTGTATTTAAAAATGTTGAACATATGGTTTTGATTTTCTGAGATGATCTAGGGTTATACGGCCGTGATGCTTACATGTGCATTTTATTTTCTTTTAGCTTACTGTACTAATTGGACTAGGTATAGTATACAGGCCGGTTGCAAAAACACAATACTTAAACCATGTCACCAGGATGATGTCCGCATAACGTAAACGTGCGCATTGCAACAACTCTTGGGTCTGTTAGCCAAATAGAAAAGAGCAGGCCTCATATTACAGTAACGCCTTCTTCTTCTTCTTCTTTGTTGGGGGTGGGGAGGGTTAGTAGGGGTTGCAATGAAACAAATAATTAATTAGCAGTTTCTTGATGTATCAATGGTTGCTCTTTTTTTCGTACACTAATAGAATTTAATCAGATGGGTATGCAATTTGTTTGATTACCAAATATAAACTGGGGATAAACATGATATAGGCAGGGACCCTCTCGGTCTTTTCGGTCAAGGCCCTAAACACCAACCAACCACTAGTGGTGAGTTGTTATTCTTAGGGGAAAAAAAATTTAGGGCTCCGTGAGCACTAATCCATATCAATAGGGAAAAGCCATGAAATGTGCTGTGTGAGGAATTTTTTTTTAAAAAACCTCTGATTTTTATTTTAGTTGTCACAATTGACTTATTTTTTACTTATTTGTCATTTTCGACCAACTTTGGCCACATCACTCAAAAATTGGTTGAATTTGAAGTTTTAAATTTTTGTAACAATGATTACCATTTCCTGAGTAGTTACCTAGTTAATAATTACATACTAACTGTGAATTAGGGGTGCCAAACAATTCGGTTTTATCTGAACCAACCCGCATCCGTATCCGAATGAATGCGTATATGATAATTTATTTTTAAAACTGGGCGGATACGGTTTCGGTTTTTTTTTTCGGATACATATATGAGTGTAGGATTCGGTTGCGGGTTCGGATACAGATTCTGATACGGATTTGGTTTTAATTTTTTCGGATACAGATTCGGATACGGATATGAGTATAGGATTCAGTTGCGTATTCGGATACAGATTCGGATACAGATATCCGCAATTCAATTAACATAAAGATTGAGATTAGGGGTGTTAACGGAGCGGATATGGTTCGGATATGGCACTTACTATATCCATATCGCTTTTTATAAACGGGTATGGATACGAATACAGATTATCTTCGGTAAGAAAAAACCTTAACCATATCCGCACTCATCGGAAACGAATAGGGTTCGGATATTAGAGAATCGAATCGGATACGATCACGAATATGAAATGGATATGAATCGGTTTTCGTACAATTGAGTTTAGTAGTTATCAACATCAAATGATAAAAATATAATAAAATGATCGCATATATATATATATATAATATTATCAACTGTACCTAGAAATGCTATAAAGTATCTAAGTAGTTGATATAACCAATAAAGCAAAGCATCAAAAGAGCAATCTATATATGTAATATCATCGTTTCAAAACAACATAATTCACATATAATAAGAATTACTTCAAACAAACACCAAACATAAACAAATAAAGCCACATAATTAGTTCTATAGAGTTTTAATCTAACACATCAAGGCAAAATTTAACTAGAATATGACACTTATAATCACAAATTGACAAAGCAAATGTATGTAAAACTAGAGTTTCGATTCAACCTTATGGAATAGTAAGGATGATGGATCAACGAGGATGAGCGGTGGCGGACTAGGCGTGATGGTCCTGCTCGTGGAGAAGCGCGTTGAAGATGGGGCAGAGGAGGAAGGAGAAGACGATGGTGGAGGTCAAGCGACGAGGGGTCTGATGGCAGATCTAAAGGAGGAGGTCGGCGGAGGTCGAGCAATGTAGCAGAGAGTGGGGGGTCTTGTCGGGCGAAGAGGAGGTGGGGGAGGGGAAGGTAGGAGCGAGAGGAAAGGTCGATCAAGATGGGAGGAGTGGCAACAGAGAGGAGGAGGTGAGTGCCAGAGATGGAGGGCGCGAATCGGCATCTTGGTGGAGCGGGTTGTAGGCGTCAAAAAATGCTGATAGATATCCAAACATGAAGAAGATCACCCAAGAGATCACCTCATACTGTCTTAGAAAGATCAAGACAGTATCTACTGTCTCGCTAGCGAGACAGTATCTACTGTCTCGCAGCAAGACAGTAATTACTGTCTCGCCCAGCGAGACAGTATATACTGTCTCGCCCAGCGGGACAGTATTCACTGTCTCGGCTAGCGAGACAGTATTTACTATCTCGGCCAGCGAGACAGTATTTACTATCTCGCACGCGAGACAGATCTGAAAGGATCAAAAGTTACTAAAATAACTGCTACACACGTGTCCATTAACTGTCAAGGGACGTGGGAAACATCATGGGCGAGAATCACGTGGATAACTGCCAAAATAACGGAGTTTGAAACGTGAGAAAGCAGTTACAGTAGAAACTGCCAGACAGTCGGATTTTCCGAGACAGTCTTTACTATCTCGGAAGCCGAGACAGCAAACACTGTCTCGACCGTCGAGACAGTAAACACTGCCTCGCAGTCTTAACTTCTTCATATGATTGTATTTTTCAGGTAAGTGTCTCAGAGGCTATAAATACCCCCCTAGGATCATTACTGACGAGGATCGAGTAGATTGGAGTAGATTTGAGCAGAGAGAGCAACAAATTTGAATTCCTTGTGTGATTCCTTGAGATTCGAGCTTTGACTTGATCTTAAAAAGAGTGATCATCTTACTTTGATAAGATATTCACTGACTTTCATGCTTACTTCTAAACGAAGGAAGAATACCAAAGACCTTCACGATCTGTGAATCGGTGGTCCACGAGTCAAAGCACTCCCGGCACAGGCAAAGTCCTACAAAACAAGAATCGATAAACAATTTTTTGTGTTATTTTCTTAAAAGTTGTAATTTTCTCAATTTTTCATTGTAATTCATTGTAAACAACTGAAGTTTAATGGAATCGACAATGAGGACAACTTTTGATGAAAACACGGGTGTCGGAGTGGGGAATGACAGACTGACACCAGAGGTTGAGGGAGGGAATGCTAGCGGAGGTTGAGAAGTTGGGAATTGAGGAATGGAGTCGGTAAACCTAAGGTTTTTTTACCCAGATATTTGGGTTTTGGGTTGGTTAGTGGTTACAGGTTTTGATATATAAATGGATCTTAATCTTTATGTTAATTGAATTGCGGATATCCGTATCTAAATCAGTATCCGAATCCGCAACTGAATCCTACACTCATATACGTATCCGAATCCCGATCCAAAAAAATCAAAACCAGATCTGTATTTAATTCCTACACTTATATCCGTATCTGAATCCGTATCCAAAAAAACTAAAATCAGATCTGTATCCGAAACCGTATCCACCTGGTTTTAAAAATAGCTTATCATATCTGCATCCATTCGGATACAGATGCGGATCGGTTTGGATAAAACTGAACTGTTTGGCACCCCTTATTAAGATCCATTTATATATCAAAACCTGTAACCACTAGCCAACAAAAAACCTAAATATCTGGGTAAAAAACCCTAGCTTTACTGACTTTATTCCTCAATTCCCAACTTCTCAACCTCCGCTATCACTCCCTCCCTCAACCTCTGGTGTCAGCTTGTCATTCCCCACTCCGACACTCGCTCCACCGAGATGTCGATTCTCGCCCTCCATCTCCGGCACCCGCCTCCTTCTCTCTGCTGCCACTCCTCCCCTCTCGCTCAACCTTCCCTCTCGCTCCCACCTTCCCCTCCCCCGCCTCCTCTTCACCTAACAAGACCCCCACCCTCCGCTGCCACTCCTCCCCTCTTGCTCGACCTCCACCGACCTCCTCCTTTAGATCTGCCATCAGACTCCTCGTCGCTCGATCTCCACCATCGTCTTCTCCCTCCTCCTTTTCCCCTTCTTTGACGTGCTCCTCCACCAGCAAGACCAGCACGCCTAGTCCACCACTACCCATCCTCATTGATCCATCACCCTTGCTATTCCATAAGGTTGAATCGAAACTCTAGTTTTACATACAATGTTTTGTCAATTTGTGATTATAAGTATCATATTCTAGTTAAATTTTGCCTTGATGTGTTAGATTGAAACTCAATAGAACTAATTATGTGGATTTATTTGTTTGTGTTTAGTGTTTGTTTGAAGTAATTCTGATTATATATGTGAATGTGGGGGCCACACCCACAATGCGGAGGCAATGCACCACGAGCGCAGGAGCGGAGGCAAAGCACGTGGGGACCACACCCACGAGCACGGAGGCAAAAGCAGAGCCCAGGTGCGGGTGCGGCCCACTCAAGGTATTTACAAGATCTCCTATACATACCCATGCGTCGGCTAGGGTTTCTGTAGAGAGGAGAAAAAGGAGGGTTTTGGCGGCTACAAAAAGGATAGCCTTTTCAGATCTAGATTTGAGATCTTGAGAAGAGAAAAAAAGAAAGCTTGGAGGGATTTTACAAGAGAGATGTTAATTTCTTCTAGGTAAAAATCAAAGCTTCTTTTGGGACGAGCTTGTGGGTTGTACAAGTCGTTAGTGTTCTCCTTCATAGTGAAATCTCCCCTCCCCCGTGGACGTAGACAAGTTTGCTGAATCACGTAAATCTCGTATCTTTACTATTTTCTGGGTGTTGACTATTGCTTGTAGGTTCCCTCGACAATTCAGTCCTATAACTAATGAGAGGAAGAGTGTATATCTCATTTTGTTGAGATATTTCACTTCTGTTCTTGTCTTCTTCGCTAAACAAGAACATAGAGGTTGACTTGAGCTTTTGTGAAAACAAAAAAGCAGACTTTCTCTTGGGTAATCGCTTCTGTGGCGTGAGGGTGTGACTTTGCATCCAACAATATGTGAATTAAGTTGTTTTGAAATGATGATATTACATATCTAGATTGATCTCTTGACGCTTTGCTTTGTTGGTTATATCAACTGCTTAAATACTTTATAGCATTTCTAGGTACAGTTGATGATATATATATATATATATATATATATGAACAATTAATTTAAGTAATGTGACACCCTAGGCTCCCACATAAGGACACGGCCTAAAATCACATCATTTCCTAAATTTTTTTTACGATCCGCTCCGTTGAACTTGATCTACACGTTCTTAAACCTAAATACACTAATTTTGAGGTGAACCCGTCGTGTTTTGACCCTTTATCCACTCGCTGCAATTTTAACGGTTTCGAATGAATAGAACTTTTTGCACGGCTCAACAATTGGTCAAAACACAACGGGTTCACCCCAAAATTGATGTGTTTGGGTTTAAGAACGTGTAGATAAAGTTTAACGGAGAGGATCGCAAAAAAAATTTAGGAAATGATGTGATTCTAGGTCGCGTCCTTAGGTGAGAGCCTAGGGTGTCACCTTAGTGTTTTCGTCAAAAGTTGCCTTCATCATTGATTTCATTAAACTTTAAGCGTTACAAATAAATTCAAATAACAAAGAATTAAAAATTACAACTTTCTTGAAAATAAACACAAGATCCGTTTATCGTCTCTTGCTTGCGTG
>BQKN01062612.1:151696-165203 GCA_022839385.1 Asparagus kiusianus
TTTTTTTTTTTGGTAAATGAAAAAATATTATTCATCACCAATATGGAAGTTATGTACATATCAAAAATCTCATGAATATGAGATATCTATATAATCCTGTAACAAGAGCTGACTAGAAGAAACATATATACACAGAGCCTAGAAAAAAGCTATTAACGACAGTAAGCCATTCCAACTACCAAGCTAGCTATATATCACCAATTTTCTTAAGGTCTTCTTCTCTGTCACCAACAATCAGCATCCCACTGAGAGCAGGCTCCATCTACTTCTTCTTCAATGAACAGTTGAACAGTTCAATTATTGGAAGGATGAAAACCAATCTGTGCATTCTTCCTGGAGGGGACCGTTGAGGATAGCAGATAGAATGTTAAATTTAACCTCATTAAAAATCTGCATTGCAGTCTTAAACTTTTGATTGAAAAATCTGGCATTCCTCTCAATCCAGATGCTATAGATTGTAGAAACTAAAGCCATTCTCTTAATTCTTTGCTTGAAACCCCTTCCTCTCAGGTTGGTACAATACCAGTTTATGATATGCCTCCAGCTACAAGACCTCCACCTGAAGTGCAACCAATCCATAACCATGATCCAAGCATCTCTTGAGAAAGAGCACTCAAAAAAAAGATGATCTCTGGTTTCTGTCTCATTGCCTGTGCACAGATAGCAGCAGTTATTTGATACAATCCCCCATTTGATTAGTCTATCTTGAGTAAGCAATCTGTTTTGGGTAGCTAACCAGCCAATAAAAGAATGCCTGGGGATGTTTGCAGTCTCCCAAACAGTGCTGAACCAAGGTACAGCTGAAGATCCAGGGGAGAGTTTATTGTATAAGGCTGAAATTTTAACTTTAGAGTCTTTCATGCACGATTGAATGAGCAATTTGAGACACTCAACTCCTCCATAAGAAGTCAAAGCCTTATCTCTAATTTTCAAGATTTGTTTCCACATCCAAGAATCTCCACTCTTAGCTTGAATCTGCCATATATCAGCATTGTGCTTTAAATATGTACCGTGGATCCATTTAATCCATAAATTTTCCTTTTTTACATGAATGTTCCAAAGGATGTTAAGAGTAGCTGCCATATTCCAAATAACTGCTGAGAAAATACCAAGACCTCCATTTTTTTTATTTAAACAGATCCTGTCCCACGATACTAGAGGATTTTTGTGAGCTTGATCAGATTTGCCCCATAGAAAATCCCTGCACATATCATCAATCTTTTGTAGCACTTTCATTGGCAAGAGGTAATTAGATTGCCAATAAATTTGAATACCAAGGGTAATACTTTTGATAATCTCCAGTCTACCTGCATGGACTTTTAATCCTTGACCTGGCAATTTTTGAACCTAACCTGGATCATTAATGTACTAGCAACACAAAGATTGACCGTAAATTTGGATTGTAGTCAACAAAGCTTTTTATACGGCTCTCTTTGAAGAAAAAGTTATTGGAAGGGAAATGGGGAATGTATATAGGAGAGTTCTGATGTCAAGTCATATTATTATGGCCTGACTAATGGAGATCGAATTCGGCATGGTTTTGGACATGTTTCACAAGACATGAAATATCAATAAATATAGGATTTGGATCCTCTCCACTACAAAAAGTAGTGGAGAGACCACTACTTTTAATCTCAAGCGTTTATTATTTAGTAGGCGGTTATGATACAATTTAAATCTAACACTTACCATACCCCCGTGTATTGCACTCATTCCTAGTTTGCACTAAAAGAAAAAATCATAATCATCAACTAGATAATCAATGGCTGTGATTATGTAGTGGTCCATCCACTATTTTTTTTTTTTGTAATGGAGAGGATCCGAATCCATAAATATAACACATGGTTTTTTTTTTAAACTACAAGGAGATCTTGATCGGGAGGCTACAACTAGACGATAGTTCAAGCCTGGGAAGCTACAACTAGACGATCAGCCTGAGTTTAAGCCTAGCCACTCCTTAAGATTGTGATTTTGTATCATCATCGACATTTCTTTCATCTTCGTCTAATAGATCAACTTCGATTTCTTTTTTGTTAATTACGAATAGATCCCTTATAGTATCATCCAGTTGTGAACAGACGCCCCTACAGCTCTATTTATGGTGAACAGAAACTCTGTAGTGTTGGCTCACGTACGAATACACCCCCTTTGTGAATTTTTTTCTACTCTAAAAAAGAGAAAAAAAAAGCAATTGAGAGTCCATCTCCATCTTCATCAGTAGAACTATATGAGATTCAATGGGGTGTGTCTCTTTTCGTAGTTAGTTGTTCTGTTGTAGATACCGCACAAATCCAACCAATTAGTTGTCGTCTAAAATATTGATGATATAAATTTTGTGAATATTCAGATTAGCTGACACATCAGCCACCCCGATGGAGGGACACAGCTCCTTTAGTCACTGACATGTCATAAGATGTATTTATAACTTGTTTATCCGATCCCTTTTAGGCACTTTCGCTTATTTTTCTTTTCTGTCTAATTTCCTTTCAAATTGATCAGCTGAAAATTACTATCTCATATGATTTCTTCTCTCTTTTAACTTTTCTTCAAAGCAAGCACGGTCTTCCTAAAATTTACAAAAGTAAAATAAATGGGCATATATATATATATATATATATATATATATATATATATAGGTGTGTGTAATTAACTTAGTTAGACCCTAGATGTATTGTAATTCTACTATTTGTATAATGAATATCATTCTTGAGGTGTGATTGATGAATTGTAAAAATTCTTTACAACTAAGGATATAGAATATCTCTACCAATTGTCACAGCACAGGCCCTCATTTTCGTAGAAGACCTCAAATATTAATCAAACGGCATATAAGAGTCTAGGACATGGTAATTTTATGTTATTTATAGCCTTTTATAACTTATTAATCCTCTCGCGCGCTTCTGAAGCTCAGATCTCTACATGCATTCAATATTGAACGGGTACCAATCTTCAACTGGGCTCCTACGAATTGTATCAAAATAAAATGGGCTTCCTCTAAATCAATTATTGAGTTGGGCTTGTAGCATTTCAAGATGCAGATTCAAGCCCAAAAATAAAAAATAAAATTATACATCAATTACACCAATAATCAGGCTTAGTACGTTCTCTTCTACCTTCACCAATCTGATTCAAAAACACAGATCAGGAAGAGGGGGAAAAAAAATTATAATCACAAGAAAGAACCAAAATCTCATCACAAAACCTCAGCTGAAATAAGCTCGAGTACTCCCCTAAAATACTTCACATCACAAGGTATTCTCAGAACCCCTCTCTGCTGAAATCCAAACTCTTCAGCTGCAGCCTCAAGCAAACTCGCCATACGTCGATGCTTGAAAACCTTCACACTCACCAGAATCCTCTCGACTTCATCTCCGGTCCCGACGAGCACCGGCACATATCCCTTCATAATTCTCTCTTCTTCTCCCTTCAATGCCACACTCGCAAGCTTCTTCATTGTAGAGTTGGGTCGCTCTCTAGAATCTCATATATAGCTTATATATAGCATTGGAATGCAAATGTGATCTGCGGAGTTTGATTGGTGTTCGGATTGAGAACGTGGGCATCTTTGACAAACTGGTTAAGTGTCGAAGTCCGTATACTGCTTGAGTACGGAGTGATTAGTTGTAGTCTTTTATGATGTCGGAACAAGTTGGGGGATGAATTTATGTATAACTGGAAAAAAACGCGGTTTCTTGTTTATAGGGACAAAGTTGTGTCTGTGTTTAATGTAAAAGATATTCTATCCACCGGGTTAATTAAGCATGTAATTAATTGCTAACTGCTAATATTACAAACTTATAGGGTGTTTGATGCGAAACAACTATCAAACATAGTGGCTTTTTGTAAACTATCATGAAAGTTTCAGCTTTTCTAAAACTGCTATGACAATATGCATCATTAACAAAGTGTTACTAAGTCGTGCTGTTTATTCATATTATGTTATATATGAGTCTGAAATGACACAAAAGTCCAATGTGACCGACTTTTGAGGCTTGAATGGGGATTCTTTGGAGGAGTTCGATCTACCATTCTTCTTTTTTTTTTCCGAGTTGACTAATTTTTGGAGGGAAGTATTGTTGGGATGAGAAGACGTAATAAAGGATAGATGGTCCTATTGGGAAGGTATTTGGGATCGAGATTTAATATATTATTTTTTAGAATATTGATGTAAATTATGATTTGATGGCACTTTGTTAACAATGCATATTATTATGATGGTTTTATAAAAAAATATTTTTTTGTGGTGGTTCCTAGAGAAAATAGCTATATTTATTTTGGTTTCACATAAAAATAACCCAATTAATTAAATAAATGGAGACAGTGCATATATAACTCATAAATCTATATGCTCAGTTGCACTTGTCAAATTCTCGACTTATCGTCCCTGAAACTAGTCATCCACGTAACAAGTTAATCTCTAATATTCAATCAAAGGAGTGATAGGTACAATTACACTTACATTTACAAATTTCAATGTACCAAACAGTCTCTTTCTATAAAAATAACCTTGGATAACTGTCCTGAGCTCCTCAAATAGCGAGAAGTTTCCTCCCTCTTCCTCAATTAATAGGGGAGCAGAGCAGCACTGGCGTTAATTTATCAAAGCCATGATCACATGGGTCGGCAATATAATTCTTGAGTTTAAACATGCAGAAAATATGATCCAATATATCAACTCGTATTCGTACACGTTGAGAACCATCAATCATCGCCTTAATTGTGAGTACGCTGATTTTGACTGTTGCCGGAAACAATTAGCCGCAAAATAGGATCAAATTAGACGAGACGCACGTTGTTATATAGCAGCCCGGCCGTTTAATTGAAAGAAGTGTTAGAATGGAAATAGATCAAAGTGTTGGGTTTGGATCCATACCTATACATTTGGTTAGTCAAAGTTGTATGGATACTTGACTAGCTAAGTTCAACCCATAGGTACTGTCTGGGTTGGGACTCAAGTCTTATAAAGGTTTAAGTGTTATGAAGAGGTGAGGATACTCTCCTTCTCAAATGCGAAGTTTATGAGAAGGAGAAGAGAAAGAGAGGGAGAAAGTTAGGGTGTGAAGAAGCTCATCTTGAGTTAAATTTGTTCAGCGTCGCACAAATATCTTGGAGACCTTGGTTGGCTTCCACTTGTTGTTAAAAGATGATTCTTCAGGTGGGTAGTGTGTTCGGAGCTTGTGAGGTAAATTATTGTATTTCCTCGTTGTTCCTATTGACATAGTCCAAGCTTTGTGTAAGACTTGGGTGTTCGTAGTTATATATTCTTTTCTAAGTAGGGTCGCAATACACCTAGGGTATAACACCACCTGTAAAAATACGTTTATGCCTAGCTATTTTGTAAATGAAAAGTGTACATTATAATCCATGTACCACCAAATGTATATGGATCAAAGATCATGTGGTTTGGAATTTGCTATCCTATAAATCAAGCGACTAAAAGTAAATGATATTTTTGACTATTATAGACCATTCATTTCTGGGCCATTAAATATGGAAACTAGAAATATATATCTAATCTACATGATCTTTTATCTCTATGAAGCTTCAAATGTATAGATCATAATGAACAGTATGGATCGTTAATATCAATGGTTAAATATGTATTTTCACACGGAGAATTTTAAAAAGACACTTTTTAAAAAATAATTAGTAAAAATAATATTTTTACTAAATAATTAGAAAAATCGACTTTTTTTGCCAACTCACCAAAGCTGACCAAAAAGATGTTGATTTTGCTAAATTAGGTGCTGAAAACACACGACACTAGTACTCCGGTGTGTTTAATGATTACTAATTAACATTTAAATGCAACCTAGAAAACACACGGGTCTGTTAGTTTCGTGAGTTTTCTATGCAGTATCAGATAATAGTCACATGTTTTGTGACACTACGCAGAAAACTCACGGTACTAATAGTTTTGTGTGTTTCTTGGGTTAATGTTTACATATTGATTAGCAATCATTAAACACACGGGACTAATAGCCCCATGCATGTGTTTTCAAAACTTAATTTATCAAAAAAGTGATTTTTGCTAATTATTTTTTAAAAATGATCTCTTTTAATAAATCACCTTTTTACCCTATGTGTATTGTAACCTCCCTTTAAAAGTAAGAGTTTAGGAAAAGCTTTTCACTATCAATATTACCTTTCACTATTTTAAATATCACATTTAGTTTATAATATATCCTAATCCTAATTATTTTACACTAATCTTACATGTATAAGTAATTTAAAATCACTATCACTACAAAAACACCGTATTTGCCTATCACATAGCTCAATAATTTAAATTTTAGAACTCACTATAACAATCTTAATTTGTCTGATCCTAATCCCATCCTACGTGAACTAATTATTGGTTGTTTTGTCAGTCGTGAGATATATTAATCGTGTGTAATCAGTTATCTAAAAAAATAGTTAGAATTAAATAAAAAGGGGAAAATGCTTGTTGGCACATGAATATGTAGATCTTATTTTATAGATAGATAACATCTATTCCCAATTATTTTGCTTTTATTCTCCTATAATGGTAAATAGAGATCCAAGTTCATGAGGAGTGCTTTCAATTGAATTATCCATGGTTATTATATCCAGATACCAATAGAAGAATACATTTCAAAGATGTCATATACTGCAACATTTTGTTGGCTACTAAATCCAACCGAGAATTGAAGAAAGAACAGGGTAATTGGAATAAATTATCTATTTAGAATCTAAATTACAATATTTATCCAAATATAATTATATTTATAATTTATTATTTTGAAAATTACAAAAAACACATACTATCAAAATTTGCAAAGAAACCCTCAAAAATTCAAAATTGCAAACAAACCTAAAATTTCAAAAGTTACATCCAATGCAAAAAAAATATATAAAAATTTATCAATAGTCCCCTAAAAATATGAATTTTATAAAAAAATAATCCAAAGTTTCAAAATTTCAACATTAGCAATTCAGACCTACAATTATCCAAAAATTATAAAAATTATCACCACCCAACTAAAAATTTAAAAGTTATAGAAAATGTACTCAAAGTTTTAAAATTTTTAGAGAACATTTCAAAAGTTCACCATCACACCAAACCCCTAAAAATTAAAAAATTAAAAAATAAAAGAGAAAGTATTTTCTATTCTTTTATTAATATATATAAATTTAACTTTTAATTTAAGATTTTACTAGACCTTCACAGCATCTTAAAGTTGTTGCTAGTAAAAAAAGCAATAATTATTAGATTAAAAATATCCCCTCAATGTGTAAAATTTAGAAAAATATATTAGTAGGTTAAAATTTAGAATGACTATATAAATTACAATATCTGAATATATACTTACTTAAAATTTTGAGTAGAAAAAAATATATAAGTAGCATTAGTTAATTGAAGACTAATTGACATACAACCAAATAATAATTAATACATATCTTAGTATTAATTAATTATATTTTATAAACATTGGTCTCTGATGTTAATAATATACACATGTTAATAAAATACAATGAGTTATGTACAGAGAGACTATCAAAAAGTTTAGAGATATTCTTTTAAAAAATCAAGTTATTTTCATTTTAAATGGAGAAGTGAAAGGAATAAACCCAGATTTTACAATTATTCACTAGTCACTTGACTCAACATTAACAAAAGACATATCTATCACAGAAGCACCAACTGAGTTCCAATTGGAGAACATATTAAATACATTTGTCTCAGTCAAAGAAACATTTTCAATGGAAGATGCAAGAAAAAAAGTAAGTACTTATAAATTTTTATACTTTTAATCTTCAATACAAAATAAAATATAAATTTGTGGGATCATGAACTAATTATAAAATTACATGCAGATGTTCTGCCGTGGCAACTAATATGAAGCCGGTGATCAGCTATGTTATGAAATATAACAAACCATATAATATGAGGGAAATCATGATAGTGAATAAAAAGTATATGTGATATTTATTTTCAATAGCATAAGAAAAAAATTAAGATTTACATTTATTTTCTTTTTCATATATAGTGAATGACTTTGTTTGATGCAACAGAAACTTTTATCAGATGCATAAAAAAGAATTCAGTACGGAGAAAAAAGAGCTATTTCCTAACACTATTTAAGTATTAAATTCGAAAATTAGAAAAAAATTCCATATATATGAAATTAGCCTTTGTTCTCATTGAAACATAAATATAATCATAGTGTGTATTGTCAGAAGTTTGTGCTGAAAATCAGAAAGACATTCAAATCCTGGCAAAGTTAGGTGAGAAGACAAAAGATAAACGAGCCAAAGAAAATATAATAGCATAAAAAATCCAACTTAAGTTGAAGTATAAAATTAAAAAATTATTCTAGAATTGCTAGGAAAAAATAAAGGTGGAGAAGAATTGATCTTGACTCAATTAAAAAATAAAAAAAATATCGAATAAATGACAATATATATTTTATACTATAGCTTAACTTTTTGAGTAACATTAGGAAACTTTAGAGGATATTTTCATGCAAATTGTTAAATTATTTTTATATGCTTATGTAAATGCTTTTCTCATATAAAATTATACTAGAGTTATCATTCATCTTTACTTTCGTCTTTTTTATTTTAAGTGTATCAATAATTAAGATCTCTTGCATTCTAGAGAAAAGTATGTTTCTTGTGTTGAGCTCATACAAATCATCTTACTATTAAGTAATTTTTACTTTTACAATAATATTTTTTTTCTCAAATCTAGCTCTATTTTGTAGAAACTTATTTTTTTATCCATTAACAACAGGTTATTGTATTTTTCTTCCTAATTAACACTGCATTTAATAACTAAAATAAATAGAGATCGATGATTTGATAAATAAATCTATTACATGAAGTTTGATCTGTATAAATTGAAAAAAGTGATATTGTGTGTATCCAATTTTATAAAAGTATATTGATCATAGTTTAACACACAAATCCATTTCATCAAATTTTTTAAAATACTTAAAAAAAATCATGGCAAATATAATAATCAAGTTTTACATATTTGGACTCAAAATGAATCTGACTGGCTTATTATAAGAAAATAAAGCAAAAAAATAAATAATTTTGATAGTTAACCATATGCATTATACGTACATAAAAACTAGTGTGTTTGTATATATATGTTAAAGTAACGAAAAAATCTTTTTTCCGTCGAGATAGTGATGAAAAACTATTTGAAAGTAACTAATAAGGAAAATTTTAATAGTTTTTTATTTTTCTAAATTCACGTACATTTTACCTCTTTGAGAGCTTTGAAAGATGGAAATTTTTTGACAAATAGGGATATCATAGTAAGCGTCATATCAACATCTAAAGAAATACCCAAAATAAACTTCTAAGAGAAACGAACAAATATTTTTCTCTCAAATGTATATAATATCTACTTCTTTTACTTCACTCCAAAATCAGTTCCGTGCAGATGAACATGCCTAAAACAATTACTTGTATGTTTTAGTTTCTATTTTAGGGGCTGTTCGGTTATTTCCTAAAAACCAAGAAATGGAAATGGAAAACCAAGAAATCTCCAAATAACCCATTTCTTCCATTTCCATCCCTAAAACTCACCCACAACATCCAATAAAATATTATTTTCATTCAACAACTCATCCACATCATCTAATAAAATATTATTTTTATCTAACAACTCATCCACCATATCTAATAAAATATTATTTTTATCTAACAACTCATCCATCACCCTAATAAAATATTATTTTCATCCAAACATCACTCAACTCATCTCTTTTCATCATTTCAAATCACTCACATCATCCAATAAAATAATATAACAATTCACTTCATCTCATTAACATTTTATTTCTTCCATTTCATCCCAAAAAGTTATGAAAACACATTTCTTAAACTTTCCTCACATCACCCAATAATACAATGACAACTCATCTCATCTCATTTCATTTCTTATTTTTAAGAATGAACCGAACAAAAGAAAACAAGAAAACTACAGGAAATATGTTTCTTATAATTCATTTCCTTATTTTTTTTGCCAACCGAACACATCAAAACTAGTTTTCTTAAAAAACCACTCACATCATCCAATAATAATGTGACAACTCATCTCATTTCATCTCCATTTCTTTGATTTCCTTTTTTTTTAGCAAACCAAACACTCCCAAAACAATTCTTTGATTTCCCACTTTTCTATTTCTTTGATTTCCCACTTTTTTATAGCCAAACGAACAGGCTTAAGGGAAATCATTCCCCCTGTGCATAACTATTCACTAGACTCTTACAATTCAAATCGGGCTAGGTTTCTGTTACGGCCCTTGTGTGGTATTGGAATGCCTAGGCTTTGTTTAAATATCATGGTGTTTTTCTTATTGTGTTCTTATTAAAAAAAACATCGTGGCGTTGTGTTTATCCCTTAAAATATTTTCAAAATACCATGTTAAGTATTCTTGGTCAACACTAGTTTGACCCATTACAACATTAGTATTAAACATATTATTAATATATTATATACTAATTATAATAAAATATATTGTAAATAAAATGTTATAATATTTAGTTTATATTATTATAGTATTATAAGTATTAAATATAATGCAATATAATATTATATTGTACTTTAATGAGTTATATTATATTATAATAATTATTATATTACAATTACTATATATTATTTTCAAATAATTATATATTTACTATTTTGGCATATTAATTTGTTATTGTTACATGTTATATTATTATTTTTATAATACTATTATTTTATTGTTAATATAATATTATACTATTATTTATATAATATAATATTATTAATAATATTAATATTATGTTATTACGAGTAAGTTATTAATATATTATAAATATTTTAATATTATATAATATAGTATAGTTTTTAATATGTTAGAGTTTATTAATAGTACTTTAATAATATAATAATAATTTATGATATAAATAAATATTATTATATTATGAATATATTATTTTTACATTAACATTTGTTAGCACCAAATTATTTTATTATTAGTAATTATTTTACATTATAATAAATTATATTATTTATTATATAATATATTACTATTTTATATATTATATTACATTTACTATACAATATATTATTATAATATTATTATTATATTGTTATTTTATTATTAAATATGTTACTATTATATAATATTTTATAATTATTAATCCATTTCAATTTATTTATTAAAAAGTTAATAATATTATAGCGATTATACTATACTATAGTATATTATTATATCATTATTATATCATTAGTTATTATCAATAACTTTTTTATTATTTTTTATTAGTTTATTTATATTGTATTATTATTTATTATTATATAATACATATTAAATACTAGTATTAATATGTTATTATATAAGATATTTTATTTATTATATTTTATATTATTTAATAAATATTACTAATATATTATATTAACTATAATATAGTATAGTATAATAAACATGTTGATAATAACTCTATATTAATTAGATTTAATATATTATGTTAGATATTATATTAACACATTCTCAAACTCAAAACCAAAACACCTAAAAGTTGTTTTGAAATAAGTGTTGTGTTTTTTGTTTGAGAATGATTTAGCTTAAAATAATACTATAATTTTTAAACAAACGGTGTTTTATTTTGACAAAAATATCATGAAAATAAGTAAAACACCGTCGTATTTAAACGAAGCTGTAAATAACAAGAGTGGCCTTAATCATTCTAAGGCTAAAATTTGAACTAATTCTTAGACAACAGGGTCGTAAGGCCCCAAGTATTCGTTAAAAGAGTACACGAAAGCCCAAAGTCTACCCTTTGCCAACGGCGAATCCGAAAGCCTTTAAGTACTTGATAAAATTAGAAGGCAATTATTTAACACTAGAAAAAGATTTGTAAAACAAAAAAAAGAAATAAATGGCTCATGCAGGTCTCGAACCTGCGACCTTCGCGTTATTAGCACGACGCTCTAACCAACTGAGCTAATAGGCCTGTTTAAAGGCGACGTCAGATTATTTGTATATAATATTAACTAATATTTCAGAGCCACACCCAACCTCAAATTAATATGTAGTTATATTTATCCTTCTAGAAGTTGTTGATGTTAATAATCACACAGGTCAATTAGAAGATAGTATGGATTGGGTTGAGATGGGGGGGCCACTCACTTCTTCGAATATCCGGTTGAGAGTTAGGTTGTTCGTCCATGCACGTGTAACAATTCGTAAGAGGACGGGGGCTAGTTCCCCTATTGTTCCTCCGATGATCAAGTCAGCTATATACCTGAGTGAGAAAATGAGAATTGCGCTAGTTCTGAAGTATAATGAAATGGAGAAAATGCAGAGAAGTTGATTACATTTGTATTTAGAATAGTTTTTCTTTTTATATCCATGCAAGAGGGACAGTTTAGTTTTTTTGGCCGAGCCTGAGCTGGAGGCTGAGTCAGCGTCGACTTTACAGGTGTCGGACGTAGAGCGATCATATGATGGGCGTTGTCACTTCGACATTAATGAGATGGGATAGGCGGCGCACGAAGCCGACGTGGTCCAATGTGTCATAAATAGTGTCGGTGATGGAGAAATGGTTGCGCCTGTCAAACATTTAATGTGATGTCGACACGCTGTCAATGGGGGTTCAAGGTCGAAATTGCCTTTTGACTTATAGCAAAGGGTGCCGAGAAGTAACGCCTTTCAAGTCGACGCAGCGAATGCTAGCTAATTATTCAGTTGAGTGGATTTGTAGTTAGTCGCCTTCGATGGGAGGGCCTTCGATGGGAGGACTGACAAGTATCGTCATTCGGGTCGACTTCGCGAGACGACAATTTGGCGAGTCAGCTAGGTCGACCTTGGCGGTCCTAAGTGTTGAGTCGACTTAATAGTGCATGGCGGGAGATATTCGCTTGTTGTCGATAAGGGGCCATAAGTTGGCGACTGAAAACACCATAACGAAAGTGAATTTAAATCTATTACCCTTCAAATCATTGCACCAATCAGGATACTATCAAACAAAATGATGTTTTGTAATAAAACTATCTACTCATCTATACTTGAAGGATGATCCAAAGAGTCACTGTTTATGATATAGTAAATTACTACAACGTAAACAATAGATAAAAGTTGCTCCCTATTTATTTGAAGTAATGTTCGTACTAAAATAATTTACTGAAGTATTGTTCGGCCTACAGTAATTTACTGAAGCATTGTTCATGCTACGATAATTTGCTAAATCATAAACAGTAAATCACATATGCTCCTCCATACTTGAAGTTATTATTCATGCTACAGTTACTGAATCATAAACAGTAAAGCAAATCAAATGTATTAAAACTTGGATCCTCTTTAAGTATAGATGAGTAAATATGGTTTCTAAATCAAATGTATCAAAACTGTGATCGTTCTTTAAATATAGTGGAGTAGATATGATTTCTAACTTTAAGTATACAATAATCAAATCAAATATATTAAAACTTAAAGGAAGGTAAGTTTAAAATTGTTAGCATTTTCTTAAGGAAAAGGCAATTTTGCCTTGTGAATAG
>BQKN01062612.1:180203-190875 GCA_022839385.1 Asparagus kiusianus
GTCGCTAATAGTCATATTAGGGACCCTCAATGTAGTGTCGGTATTTTGGCGACGGAATTTTATTTTTTCCGTCGCTAAAAGTTTTAGCGACGGATTTTGAACTTTTAGCGACAGATTTGTCCGTCGCTAAAAGTCCTGTTTCCAGTAGTGCTCACTCTTCGTCATCAGCGGATAGCTCTCATCGACTGTGTGATCTCGAACATCAACAATAGCGATAGTCAAGAGAATTTGGTATCTCGAGAAGCAGTAGATAGACTGAAGTTGTAGACACAAAAGCACCCTTCCTTTTACAAAGTCGGATGGATTACATCCGTGGGTGATATCAAGATCACCGAACAGAGCATAGTTAATTTCTCTATTGGCAGGTACAAGGATACAGTTATTTGTGATATTGTTGATATGAATGCATGTCAGTTAATGTTGGGGAGACCGTGTCAGTTTGATGTGGATGTGTGCCATAAGGGAATGGAGAATGTTGTAGAATTTACTAAATACAATGTGAAGTTTACCATATGTCCCCTAACAGAAAATAGTGTTCCTAAAATTAACAGAAAATAGATAGTATCGTTATGTGCCGCGAGGGAGTTTCAATCAGAATGAGTCTTTGCATGCCTCGTTTGTGTTTGCAGTAGTGAATAAGAGATTCATCGGTTCTGCGAATGACATTCCAGAACAGTTAAATTCCCTTTTGAAGGAGTTTCGTGACATCATGCCTGAAAAACTTCCCGCTGGATTGCCTCCGCTTCAAAACATCCAGCATCATATTGACCTCGTACCTGGAGCCACTCTTCCTAATCTTCCTCATTACAAGATGAGCCTAACTGAACACGAAATATTGCGAGAGTAGGTGCATGATTTATTGCAGTAGGGGTACCTTACAAAGAGCATGAGCCCATATGCAGTGCCAGCCCTCATGGTGGCTAAGAAGGATGGGACTTAGCAGATGTGTGTTAACAGTCAGGCTATCAATAAAATACACATGTTATGGGAAAGAATAATATACAAATTTGATTCAGAAGAAGTCCTAACTGAGGAGTTAAAAGAACAAATGGAGAAAATCAATGCTAAGTATAAGGCGAATGTTGATCGATGCAAGAGAAGAAAATTATTTATCAATGAAGCTAATATTCTAACAAATATAAGCTCGGGGTCGAGCTTCTTTCAACAAGGGGAGACTGGTGTAGGACGCTTAACGGATAATTTCATGGAGGATTCGGACAATCACGAGTTAAATACAGATTTATATGTATTATTAACTTCTGTAAACAAACAACCATATCATTCAATCCGGAAAGCGGATTTTAACATGTTATATATGTAAATCTCCTATTTCGACGAGGCGGAGCCAATCAAATTGTTAGATTTTTAAAATATCATCAGCAATACCTAGTTTTGGCTATAATATGAAAATAATCAGCCTTTAGTTTATTTTTAGTAATAAAATTAGGGTCAATTTAGATTAGGAAATAAATTAAATGCTAGAGTCAAATTAGATTAAGAAACATATTTAATTTTAATTTATGATTTGGTTTCTCTATTATAGGGAGTCTTTTTAAAGTAGTATTTGATACTTTATTTTTCTTTGTAATTCTAGTTTTACTAGGAGTCTTGTTTGTTTTCCTATTTAAGAAGAGTTATGTAACCCAAAAAGGAATATCTTGAAATTAAATAAAACTTCTCTTGAAGAAAGTTTTGATGTATTTTCTTGAGTTTATGGAAGAAATCCGCATGGTAAGGATTCTTAGTTTTCGCCGCTACGTCAAAGGTATGAACAATCATGCACAAATAAATAATACGTATATCTCAGAAGATATATAAATGTATTTGACACCTGACGTACAAGTTGCATTTGATGATAAATCATTGTAATGAATTTATTGTGTTTATACATTGACATATTTGATAGACAGAACAGTTTATCCTTAAGGCATCCAAACTTTTGTTGTACCTAACAATATTTAGCACTTATCGAAAAAACAAAATTCAAAAGAAATATTACTGCCTCCCCGTGAAATGTTGGCCTCTATTGTCGGTGTTAGAGCCAAATTGAGAATTGGCCTCCTCTTTTTATTGGTTAGTTCATGTGCACGTGCAATGCACGTGGTTAAATATCAAAATTAATTATTTCTTATTTTTTTTACTATAAAATTAGTCAAATTCATTTTGAGTTAAAATTTATGAGCATGGTTTATTTTATTTGCCATAAATTTTATTTAAATATTTTAAAAAATTATGAAATAGATTTGTGTGTTACTAAGATCAATATTCTTTTATATACTTGCATACACAACTTTATTTTTTTTAAATTTGTATATATTAAACTTTACGTAACATATTTATTTATCGGATTAAATCATCGATCTCCAAATTGCTTATCTTAGTCATTAAATATAGTGTTAAGTTTAAAAAAATTACAATAATATATTACTGATGTGTTAATTAAAATATAACCAAGTACGTAATATTAATATGATTTGTATAAGCTTAGTACAGAACATATACTTTTCATACGGCTGCAAGACATATAAATTATCGATAGACTTAAAATAAAAAAATCAATATTAAAAATTAATGGTGACTTTAATATAATTTTATATGATAAAATCATTCACATAAGCATATTAAAAATTTTGTATGAAAATCCCTTTTAAAGATTCCTAATTTTACTTAAAAAATAAGTTTTACTATAAAATATTCAAAAAATATTAATAATATCCTTTATTCTTTCTTCTTTTCATATTTAATTGAGCCAAAATCAATCCTTCTCCACCTTTATCTTTTTCCTAGGCAATTCTATAGTAATGTCTTTATTGTCTACATTAATTGTGATATCAAGTTGGTATATAATAAAGAGCAAAAGGCAAGACAAAAAGTTCAGAAATATATTAGGATATACTTGGATCAATCAAATTATACTATTACTCATAATTGATATATATTAGAGACAAAATGTGTTGACAACCTTAAACTATAAAACAGACTGTATGAGCCCTCTGACATAATTTTTTAAATGCAAGCAACCCTCAAGATTAATTTTAAAAATCTCTTAGGGCCAGGAAAAAACAATTTACAAGTTTGCAGTAGAAGGTAGGGGAACATAATATATTCTTAAGAATTACCAATTTTAATTTAATTTGTTTATAATGATAGTATCTCATTATTAACAAACAACAAGGTGTAGTACATTATTTATTTTATTGGGTGTTCAAGGCAAGCAGAGGACCCATGTGAGTTCTCATCTCAATGAATGTTTTACAATTTAAGTACAAAGGAAAAATAAGAGATTGATCAATGGTGTAGTTGATGAGGGGGAAACTCCAACAACTTAATATGGGTATGTGGATATATTATAGATGGTGATGTAGAATATTGGGTTAAAAAACAGTGGGTGTGGGGGGGGGGGGGGGGGCAATAAATAATATTATTTTTGTTTGTGTGGTTTTCTTCATTCATTTTTAAGATATATGTAGTCCTGTGGATATATATACATATAGCATTGTTACTCTCTTTTAGTTTTATGGAAGAGTTTGGATGTAAAAAAATAATAAATTATCTAATCCGGTTAAGTAGGATCATATAAGTTAAGTTCATACATAAAATTTATTTTAACCAACACCCATATGTAACTATTATAATTGGCATTGAGATCTAAGATACCTGTGTGATTCTCTTTGACTTTTATACAAATAGTATTTATTTAAATAATAATAGTATAATTAAACTTTAGGGAAAAATGTTTTAAGGCCCCCAAAAAAAAATCGGATGTGACCCAGCCCCCCATATTATTTCCCTTATGTTTCAGCCCTTTCACATTCTCCCGGAAAATTTTTTCCCGAAATTACCCTTCCCCTCTTCTTCTTCTTCTTCTTCTCCTCTGCCTCCTCTCCCCTCTCTTCTTCTTCTTCTCCTCCTCTTCTTCTTCTCCAGACCCTTTTATTTAAACAAAAGAGGCAGTGTTTACTAAACCATCCTTGTAGACTCTTTTAACCCCATCCTCTGCTACTAATGAATCACAAGAGGCCACAATTTTTGAGATCCGCTAGCTACTAAAGATACTCTCTCTCTCTCTCTCTCTCTCTCATCTCTAAATTTTCCGATGGCGGAGGTGGCGCCTCGCGAGAGCGATGGAATCCCAGGCGAGCCCTCGGACGCCGTGGTGTTTGTCGGGATCTCGCTCGTTCTCGGAATCGCTTCAAGGCACGTGGTTCGGGGGACTAGAGTTCCGTACACCGTCGCTCTTCTCATCATCGGCATTGTCATGGGATCTCTAGGTTAATTATTCTCTCTCTGTGTTTTTTGGATGTTAATTTGAGTACAACAGTAGTTTCTCTGTAATTAACTTGAGTTCCTTTGATTAAGCTGATATGTCATTTTTATCGTTTTGATGATTGATGTTTGGTTGTTAAGGCTTTTTTTGCCTTAATTATGTGATTTGTGAATTGACTTAAGGTTTCCACCCCTTGTGAATTGCTTTAAGTAAACTGACGCCTGATGGCTTTTCAGGCTTTAATGATGATTATTATTATTTCTTTTCATTAGAAATAGAGTTAAATTGAGTGTTTTGATGTTGAATTATGTCAACGTATTGAGGATTTGATGTGGATCTGTTCTTTACCTTGATTTTTTGCAAGCAGATGCCTGATGAGATTTCTTGCACACAAGGTGTTTGATATAATGCATTGGTGAGAAGAAATGGTTTTATTAGAGAGAATGACTCAATCTCAGGTGTGTGTTATAATTTGATGGAATTAAACAAGATTTGAGACTGACGAAAAAAATCTATGCAGGTGAAAACCCAGAGATGATTAGTTGTTCAGAATAATAGTTTTGATTTGTCTTAGTGAGTGCATTATGTGGTGAGAGAGGAATGGACAGTTAAAGTTTTTGATAAGGGAATGCTCTATGAAGGAGTGCCTGAAGATAGAATGGTGAAGCTTCTTCAGATTACATTAAAGTGCATATACAAATCTGCCGATGCTCGACCAACTATGAGTCAAGTTGCCGAGATGATACATTCATTGAAGGAAGAAGATGATAGATCTGTTGTGTCTGAAATTGATCCTTGAGATGCTTAAAATTGGGGAGTTTGTTTTTATAATGTCCTGGAATTTATGTATATGTTCCGTTTGACTATTATCATTTGCTAGTGTATATGTGTTGGTCACATATGAGGAGGTGGAAAACATTGTTTATTTGTTACACTGATGACATAGGTGATATTAGTCCAAATGGTGCTTTCAAGCTCAAATTTAATAAATGAGGATGTCTATTTCTTGTTGATTTCTTTTTTCATGGTATCCTTGACATTAAAAATTAAATAGATTCTTGTCACATATTTTTGTTAATGGACTGTGGTAGAGACACTAATTGCATTATTTCAAATAATGATGGGTCATCTCCGTGTTGCCAGTCCAAATGGCACTTTCAGGTTGAAATTTGACAAAACCTAGCACTGGTTTGCATGAAGTGTGTACTCATAACACGTTAAGTTTCAACTAACCATGTTAACGTTCATCATAACATGCTAACTTTCAGCTGAACATGTTAACTTTCATCATAATATGTTAATATTTCCTATTACATGTTAACTTTAATCATAATATATTAAATTGAAGCTATAATAGTTACATGTTAAGATTATTGAGTTCTTGTATATCTTTTGCAGAAAAACTAGCAGAAAAACAAAAGGGAAAAATAAAAACAGGAGAAAGAAAGGGGAAAATGTTAACTATAATAGTTCTATGTTGACTTTTAGCAGAACGTGTTAACTTTCATCCTAGTATGTTAACTTTTCATATTGAATGTTAACTTTTGCTGCTTTATGTTAACTTTCATCCAAACCTGTTAACTTTCATTGCTTTATTTTCTTAGAAACGTTTAAAAAAAGCATCCTCCAGTGAAACTACCAAGTTCCTTATGTTGCATCCAGTGAGATGATTTGGGATGCAGAGAGATATTGGCTAGATTTGGGAAGTTATTCGATTGGTCTTTGAAGCCCAAACTGATGGGGATTGCTTGCACACAAGGTGTTTGATATAATATCTCGGTAAGAAGAAATGGTTTTATTGGAAAGAATGATTCAATCTCAAACGTGTGTTATAATTATTATGGTTGTGGAATGTCAAAGCATCCTCCAGTGACTACTACTCAATTCTAAGATTGTTGTACTGATGATCCTTATGTTGCATCCAGAATTGATTGTAACGTGTTATGTTTCATTGTTTAGTTGATTATACTATGTGTTCTTATGGTTTGGTTGTACTTAGATCAAAATTTAATAAAATGTATTGTGTCTATTTAGCGATCAATTTTGGTGTAATTTGTTACGATTGTATGTGAAATATATTGTGGTTGTCATGTGAATATGTACAACTTCTTTCAAATAGAACTTGATGTGCATAATAAACTGGAGATTATATATAAATTATGTTTATCAAAACCTGAATATTATGATACATAATATGTACATAATCTTGAGGTTATTGTGTACATAATATATACAAATCATGTATATAATCTTCAAGTTACAATACACTATTAAATCTCATTATATGTTAACTTTCTTCATAAATTATGTTAACTTTTATCATTATATGTTAACTCTCATCGTAACATGTTAACTTTCAGCTGAACATGTTAATGTTCATCATAATATGCTAACTTTCACTGTTACATGTTAACTTTCATAATAACATGTTAACTTTCTTCATAAATCATATTAACTTTCATCATTATATGTTAGTTTTTTACATTCTTACAGCTGATAAACAATAACATGTTATTATAAAAGTTAATATGATTTATGAAGAAAGTTAACATGTTATTATGAAAGTTAACATATAACAGTGAAAGTTAACATGTTATTATGAAAGTTAACATATGAACACTATTGTAGCAGTAGAGCTGGTTCGACAACTCCCAGCTCCAGTCATCCTTCCTCAGTGCATTATGCCACCCTTCATCCATCTAATAAGACATAATGTCAAAGATCCCAAAAAGAATCACGATAAATGAACAAGAAACCTAGTGAGGCAGGAAATGAAACAAATAATGATAAAAGACGAACATATTAGATGGATGAACTTACATCGCCATATGGAAGGTTGTTCCTTAAAAGATTTGAGCCCTGACCATAACTTGCAAATATTATTCGTCAAAATCAAAGACGACGATAAAAAAAATTATTGGGCAACAGAAAACAGATAGCATTGGACACCAAATATCTTACAGTACCTATCTCCAGACTGCTCAGGAAATGATCATTGGACAGCAAAAAATCATACAGTGCCCAAGTTGGACACCAAAAATTTTACAGTACATATCTCAAGACTGCTCAGGAAATGATCTTCAATATGGTATATCAAAACCATAGAACACCTATCAGAATCAACGGCACTACTACCAGGACTAATCCCATTAACCATCTGAAAATATCAACAGCGATCAATGCCCTAAGCATGTCCAAGAACGACCAAATCACATAAGGTCAGCGTTAACATACCAGATACCCAAGTATTGTGCACAATCACACGACCACATGCACCCCCCAATGCAAACACACAACCACCACAGATCTCCCACACCTATGGACGCATACGACAGCCCCCCCCCCCCCAATGTATAACAGAGATCCAAATATGTGCATGTATGTCTTTCTGAAACAGAATACAGAGGACGCTCGGACTAACAGAAATTAATAGGAAATGCCATTATATGACATAAAATAAATCAATGTATGAAATTAACAATGATGCGCCACGTACACCATGAGAAGTGCACAGGACATTGTAAACAAGATATAACTCAAACAACAAAGGCTCAGTCAAGGTAGCATGATCAAAAGCAACAAACCCAGCAACCCTCCAAGCAAAATCAACAAACTCAGTCAAGGTAGCATGATCAAAAGCAACAAACTCAGTAACAAGCTATAACTCAAATAACCAAGGCTCAGACAAGCAACCATTAGAAAACTCATAATAGGACCAAGGTAGGGGCTCAGATATAGATATTAAAATTGAATACATGGATTGCCTCATCTAACAATGATGTTGCAATGTAGGTTGCAATCACATGAATGGATTGCCTCACCTAACATTTTAAATTCAATGTAGGTTGCATTCTCATCCTAGATTGCCCTACCTAAACAAAGCAAAACATTGTAGATTGCATTCTCATAATATGACCATCATCATTGCCCAAATTGAACAATACAAAATAGCCATACCAATACATATCGTGCAATGTAGGTTGCTATCAAGTATCATATCCATCCATATTTATATAAACCTGCAAAAGAACCCAAGCTCATATTCAGTTTATACAAAAATATGACCATCAAGTATCATTTTTTAGTACAAATTCAGTGTCAAAATCTAGTGTGTCAGTAATGCTTTTGTATGCAAAATCATTTGTATGCAAAAATCTAGTGTGTCAAAATTTAGAATCTGATTTTGTATGCTTTTGTATGCAAGAAAGGAAGCAAGATTCAGTATGCTAATTGCCACAATCCATAAAAAACACATACACACAATTCATAGTGAAGTTTATAATGAACTCAAAATTCACAGCATGAAATCAACATAATTTGCACACTTGTATCCAAATCAGAATTCTACTCTCTGAACTGTTCAATATTGGAAAGGGTTAATTGCATATGTATACCCACCCACCAACACATCCATGCACAGATAATTTACACATACCCACGCACCTGAACACCAACACATAACAGCCACAAGAACACACATTCATGCATACACTCGTGCGCGCACAAATACAAATGCACACATGCACACAAGCAACAACATCTCATAGTACCAGCATGCTTGAGAAATTTCTGTGCCTTTCAGATATTATGACTTGCATGTATCTATTATTTTGTAATTATGTGTATTGCACACAAGCAACAACACCTCTTATAATAGAAGAATTTTCGCTCCATGAGTATTGCAGTTATAAACAGCTTTGTTTCTTGAACACAATGCACAAGGATGTCTTCTTGAACACAACGCAGAACGAATGCACCTGATATAACTTAAAGCAAACTATTTGAAATACATGAAAAATGATAAGGAAAGAAAAAAATAGCTGTTTCCCCAATTTCCACATGGGACTAGTGATGAAGCTATCAAATAAAAATTGTAACAATCAGACCAGTTGCTTCTGTAAGTTCTTCCTTGAACAATGTCGATGTTTATTGTCTATATCTGATAATTGGATGTAAAACAAATTAAACATGGAAGTAAATGTTATTCATTCAGCACAAAGCATTCAGAAAATTAGCAATAATGCTAGCTAAAAACAAGTGAATATTAATAACTTCTATCTAGATGCAAATTAACATATTATGAAATATTTTGTTAACACTGTGCTACCTCTGGGTCTAGAAGATCAGAAACAACTAAATACTAGATGAACTAGAATTAAGATAAAAAAAATTTC
Source organism: Asparagus kiusianus (assembly GCA_022839385.1). Lineage (NCBI taxonomy): Eukaryota > Viridiplantae > Streptophyta > Magnoliopsida > Asparagales > Asparagaceae > Asparagus > Asparagus kiusianus. The sequence goes on from BQKN01062612.1 coordinate 189,645, forward strand.
TCAAATATATTCACAGCATTAAATAACTAATTATTTGCAAATTATTACTTGCATCGCTTCGCAAGAATTTACTGTAATTTGTGCTTAACTTTTTAAAATTTACTCATTTTAAATAAATACAACAAAAAAATTTAACTAACAATATTATCCAAAGAACAGGAAGGGGGAAAAATAAAAAATTAACTGCATCCTACTGATTTTCCCTACCTGTCCACAATCATTCGTTATCAAATAAAAAGGTCAAATTTTTACCTGGAATACGACCCCAACTCAAGAAAAACAGGAGAATCAACTCTTGATCCATATCAGGGAACAACGACCTAAGGTGATCGATGGGCAAAACTACAACTGGCGGCGACGACACCGAGGGATTGTGCGGGGAGAAGTGAAGAGCGGCGGAGCACCAGATCTTCTTCGACGCTGGGCTGGGCTGGGTTAGCATGAGGCGGATCCCCCGTTCTAGCTGCTCGATCCTGGGGAGGTCGACGGCGAGGAGGTATGATGGCCCGCGATGAAGATGAGGGAGTCCCCGACGAACGAAGATGAGGTGAGTTGGCCGACGACAACGGTCGGACTTCGACAGGGTCAGATGAGGCAAAGACGAGGGGGTTAGGGATTTGAGAGTGCGGTGTTGAAAAATTAGGGATGACTTTAATTTAGCGCTGGGACGAAAATTTTGGGGATAAATTTGGTGGTGGAATGAATTTTGGGGGGAACGAAATGAAAAAAAAGGTTTTGGGGGGATGAAAATTTTAATTTTGAAACTGTAATAGCGCTTACGAAGCGCTATTTAAGAGAATAACAACATAGCGCTATTTAAGTGAACCCGGAATCAACTCACATAGCGTTTTAGAAGCGCTATCGTCATATAGCGCTTTATAAGCGCTATCCAAGTAACCCATGTAACACTTATCATATAGCGTTTTATTGAAGCGCTAAAGAAGCTTCAACTGATATAGCGCTTAACTAACAAGCGCTATTGCTGCAATTTTTCTTTTAATTTTTCTTTTTTTTAAATTTCAATATGCAAATAAGCGCTATTCAAGCAGCCACTTAGATAGCGCTTTTAAAAAGCGCTATCTAAGTGGCGTTTCCTAAGCCTAAATCTGTAGTAGTGACTTGTCATAGGAGGGGATTTTCTCATTGAAAATGATGTGACACAATCCCCACCATGTGATATTCTCTCTCCTACTTTATTCACATAGTGGGGATTGTGCCACATCATTTTCAA
>BQKN01062613.1:9738-24984 GCA_022839385.1 Asparagus kiusianus
CCCACCCCGAGGTGGTTCGGTTTTTGCCGAGCCCCCTTGGGGTGTTTTCCATCGTTTCGGTTCTGTATTTGATTTGTCCGGACTTTAATTTGACAGTCCGGGTCTTCATTTGGCAGTAAATCCGCCTCGGTGTTTGAGTTCAAATCCATTTTGTTGTTGGAGGACTCGTTGACTTTCCGAACCGTTGGATTGGTTCCATACGCGAACGCATTCCGTTGTTTATGTGCAATTCGTTGACCTCGTTGCCTCGTCACTCGAACGTCCGTTGATTTGTCGAATTATCATGCCGAGCTGTGCTAAGGGACCTATAGGCAATTTTATATGCCCACAGATAGTGAAAACTTTCAAACATAGTGTATTACGGGAAAAACTTCTTCCTCTGCCTCACAAGTATAGTGGGAGGTTGCATCATTGATACGCTCATGAATTTCTTCCAGTGTGCTGGCAGCCAAGCGAGTTACTTCTGTATCCTTATCATACAAGTTTTGAAAGAGATACTCAGCCTACTGTCCTTGTTTGACACCGCTTGCTTACTTACTGATATTCTATGCACTTATTTGGAAATAGCACATTAACTCCCGCTAAGTGTCATAGATTGCTAGAGCACCATTTTTCAAAATTTCCAACTCTTTACTCCCAGGAACAAACTCTTTGTAGGGTAATTCTCCAAATGATAGCCCTAAGACCTCAAACATCTCGTGGAGTGCAAAACCTAACTCACCAACAGGAGTGAAAAGGTGCCGGTATGAGGATTGTAGAATTCCAGCATGGCAAAAAGGTTGTTGTAGTTCGGAGAAATCCCTATCGAGTAGTCAATATCGGGGTTCTTCGGTCAGAAATTCTAAGGGGCTCTTCCAATTTTTCCAATTTTTCTAGATAAAAATTTACCATCCGAACGCACCATTCAGTTTCGCGCTTGAATGTACCCATGTCGGATCTCTAAAGTCTTAGGTGAGGAATTCTTCCTACATAGAGATAAATTTTCTGACGAATGTATTCACTAGCTTAGCAGGCTCATCGACGGGATGTTCCATTTTAACTGAACCAGGCTTCAAAGTCATAAAGTAATTGAAGCCAGCTGGGTGAGCACCGTGCTGAGTAATATGTCCAGTAGTGACGCCACCTTTTTCATGGACAAGTTCCCAATCCATAGATCACGGAACATAAGCACACTGATAATAAGAGATTAGCCACATCCGCTCCAAATTTGGCAGAAAAAGGTGACGATCATTGACGGTTCTTAGCTACTTGTAATTTCCGTCAAACATCCACTTCGGGTCCATATTAACAGAATCTCCAAAAAAGAAGGCTGATTTCTTTAAAACTTTACACTCTGTTGTCTCAAACTTTGCATCTGTAACCAAGGATCTGAGGGTTTCAGGGAAAGCCTAAGTGATGAGTTTTGCCCTTTCTTTGTCCGTATCCTGGAATATAGAATACTCTAAACTAAAACTGAAGAGCGTATTTTTATCTGCACCTCCTGTATGACTGAAGTAATGATTGAAGGAAAGAGGCTCACTGGAATAGTGCACTACAAGTGGAAGAGATAACCATTTAGTGAGAAATTAATGATAAGTACAAAAAAGACTCAATTCAAAACATAGGGTCCAGACCCGCGTTCTAAATTCCAAATACAGGGTCTAAACTTACGTTGTAAATTTAAAACGCAGGCCCAGACCCGCGTTCTAAATTCCAAACACAGGGTCCAGACCTGCGTTGTAAATTTAAAAAGCAGGGTCCAGACCCGCGTTCTAAATTCAAAACGCAGAGTCCAGACCTACGTTCTAAATTCCAAATACAGGGTCCAGACCTGTGTTCTAAATTCCAAACGTAGGGTCCATACTCACGTTCTAAATTCCAAACGCAAGGTTCAGACCCGCATTCTAAATTCCAAACACAGGGTCCAGACCGACGTTGTAAATTTAAAACACAAGATCCAGACCCGCGTTCTAAAATGCAAGGTTTAACCATATGTCCCAAATGAAGAAACACTGAGGGTAACCTCTGTGTTTTAATGGCGGAACGTGAGTTTTCACTCAGCATTAATGGTATAGAACTTGTCAAAACAAGTTATAATCGCCCGAACTTACCATTAACTGAGGGAACCTGTAGCGGCGGCGTGGTCGCCTGAGCATCACCAGCGACCTTGGCCGATGACGTACTCTGAGCAAGGGTGATCTTTGATTTGGAAGCGGTTCTCTTCTTGGGAGCCATTCTAACCCTGTTGAAGAAGATGAATAGTACTCAACGGAGAAGAAAATGAAAATCTTTATTGCGTTCACTGGAGAAGAATAGGAAAGTCGAATGACTTTTGATTTAACCTTTGGTGATCTATTTTATAGATAGCTGGAGCTATCGAATCAGAGCGGGATTTTAGGTAAAAATCCCACTCATTGTGAGTCGGTTAGACTGCCAAATGCAGGGTTAAATCCTGCGTTTCATTTTCAAACGTCATATTTAATCCTGCATTTCAGCTTTCCAAACGTAAGGTGTAACCCTACATTTCAACCTTCAAACATCAAGTTTAATCCTGCATTTTAGCTTCCCAAACGCAAGGTGTAACCCTATATTTCAGCCTTCAAACGACAGGTTTAATCCTGCATTTCAGCTTTCCAAACATAAGGTGTACCCCTGCGTTTCAAGTTTCAAACGCTAAGGACCAATGATGTGTTTCAGCTTTCAAATTAACCCTCACAACGAGCTGCCACTGCCATTGGGGTTATTGTATAGAGAAGCCAATGGCCATCAATGTGACGAAACCCGAGAAGAAACTAATATACAACAAGAAGCTATGCAATCTCTTGGATGAGTACAGATAAGTTATAATTGCTCGATTCCCCACGTAACTCATCCTTTCAAATGGCTTAACATTCCACTAAGATTAATAAGGATATTGTTAAAATCATTACCCTTGATGAGCTGATCAATAGAAGAGACAGTGCGAGTCCTCTGAAATTGTTATTTTAGCCAAATTTGTGTTGCGCCTTGGGTGTTCATCAATACCTATAAGGATCATTTTAGCCAAATTTGGTCTACGCCTTGGGTGTTCATCAATACCTATAAGGATCATTTTAGCCAAATTTGGGATGTGCCTTGGGTGTTCATCAATTTCTACAAGGATTATTTTAACCAAATTTGGGCTGCACCTTGGTTGTTCATCAATACCTATAAGAATCATTTAGGCCAAATATGGGGTGTGCCTTGGGTGTTCATCAAATCCTACAAGGATCATTCTGGTCAAATTCGAGCCGCGTCTCACATATTTATTAGAGTCTACGTATTCAATATCGTAGCGGGTTGTTATTAATAATATCAAAATTCATGTCTCACACGTATAGAGGATTTTGTCTCGATCCCTAATTAGAGACAAGCCGACGCCTAACTTACGTCATCGGTTAGTATTTTCCCATTGAAAATAATAAAGCCTATGTAATTAATATCATAACACCAAGCCTAAAAGAGTTTATTCTTATAGCACAACGTTACATATGGAAGGGACTTAGACAATTCACATGCTAGCCCGATTTCAAACGATAATCGGTAAAGACACATCAAATTCGTTGGCGACTGGGGATTTGCCAAAAATCCTATTGTGATCACCAGTATACGGGTTCTGTTCAGCAAAGTTCTACATTCAGGTTCATGGTACCTTCAAACAGAATTATAGTGAACCATCATTCAATAATAGATCTCAAACCAATTCGGCGATCCAAAGTATTCTAAAAATTTGTTCTAGTCAAACGCGAACTTTCAAAAACTTTGGAGGAGGTTCTGTAGGCTATCTAAAAATTACTGCAGATAGCTGATCTCCATCAAACACCAATAATAGAAGTTATAATATGATGACTTCCGTATCAACAACTCGATGATGAAGTCTACAATCAAATGACTTTCACATCAACAAATAATGACTACGATTGGAAGATTTTCACGTTGATGATTGTTTCTTACACGTTCTATCATGAATGCAGGGTTCAAGTCAATGACACATGTGCAACCATAGATGTACACGGATAGAGCCATAAAACATATACGAATATCCAGGAGAGGATTATTACAAGTAGTGTTTCAATCACGTTATGAGTTATAATTAATTAAAACAGTATAGATATATATACATGTATGGATATCGTTGACGAGCACAACTCAGTACTATTTGGGATAGTACATCGATATGCCGTTAGTACAGGCCATTGAGTCATTTTTTAGGATACCTGATTTGGTATTCCGTCCCCCACGGTGATGCAATGAGGCTAGAGAGCCATACTTCTAGGATACCTAATGTGGTAGTCCGTCTCGCACGGTAATTTGATGAGACTAATGAGCCGTGTACATATTTAGGATGTCTGATTCGGTAGTCCTTTTCGCATGATAATGCGATGAGTCATAGAGCCTTACGAGATATTGTAGTGATATATCTGATAGCCTGAGTCTTTAGCGGAAGCCATTTATAAATACGATTCATCGCTGAGTTATATTATGACTGTATTACTTCGTGTTTGGGAGTTACAGGAGATTTAGTTCTTGTATCCATAATATCTACCCAAGGGTAACGCGAGATATTTGGTCGACATTTTGACATTGTTTATTTTAGTATTTATCTGTGTTGTTTTTTCTTTATCTTTTTTTTAGTTTAAAATTGATATTTAGCGATTCACAATTTGAGACATATGGTATATACATGAGGGTTTCATTGTTTAAACTATTTCGCTCAACGTACTACGTCTTGTGTTGTGGGTTTCTAAATATTAATCCCATTTAGTTACAGGGAAAATAATTTAGGTAGACTATGCATAATAGGTAGAGCCTCCATCATATTTAGTAGCCCTTCCCCTGAAGGCGGATAGAGATGATCTTGCTAAAACACTCTGACGCTATTGTTGTTTTCCTTTTTGTTTTCCCATCTTTTAGGTAGCGGATCAGAGTGTCGGAGAGCCGCAGGTTTAGTTGATCATTAGACTTGTATTTTATTTTGTAAAGTCTATGTGCCTTAGTACTATTTTCATTTGACTCTATGTATTAAGTTACTTAACATTTATTTCAGACATTAGTTGTACTTAGTTTTTATTCAGTTGAGACATGAGTATGTTTATTTGGATATCTCTTTCTATGTCATGTCTATTGCATTTATTTATTTTATTTTGCATGTTTTGTTTCTACACTTGTTATTGATTCCACTAGAGAAATATTGTTATGATAGTGAAATATGTTGTTGCACAGTATTGGTGCATAGCAGGTTTAACATCTCTGGGTTCACCTTGGACTGCAGCCATGTGTGAAAATAGGGGCGTCACAATATAACTATACTTAAATAAGCATAATATAAGTATCTAACAAATACATATATAACTATATAATACATATTTATAAGTAAGTAATATATACTTATGTGACTCTCTCTCTCTCTCTCAAGTATATACAATATACTTACATAATATATGTATATATAATATATAGCTATATACTAATATATAAGTATATACTAATACAATATAAATATAATAAGATTAATCTAATATTTTGATAATTTCTTGTAAAAAATCAAATAAAAATACAAAAAAATCCAGCCCTGACCCTGTTTGGACCGAACCCGAACTCGGGCCCTGGCCTGGCACCCCGTAATCGGGTCCGAGTTCGGGCTACGCATTTTGCCCGGCCCGGACCTAGAAATCCGGGCCAGGCAAGGCAGGACCGACCCGTTTGGATAGGCCTAGTTGAACTTCATCGTTACCTACCTGTATATAGAGAAATTAGGGTTTGGAGAGGAAAATGGGGAATAGAGAAGTTAGGGTTAGAGTTTTACTCTTGAGAGTAGACAGATCTCTGTCGTTGATGCTTGGATTAGGGTTTTGATAAGAAAAGGGTGTATTAAAATGGAAGGTTTGAGATGAGGGTTTGTGATTGGGACCACTTGATGAAGAAACAATGGATGTCGATTGATTTTGTTTGTTTGGGTTGGAAGTTGTTATGGGCCTGCGAGGATTAGGGACTAGGCTCAATATTTTCATTAGCTAAAGCCCGGAAGGAAGTAAGTGTAATGGTTAGCATTTTCTGATTTGGAGTCAACTTAGATCATTAATGAAAAACATAAAGAGGAGCACAACTTTGCTTCTTACATTGTGAAATTTCTCCCTCAAATATTCATATTTTAAAATTAGTCTGTCAAATCTTTAAACATTTCACAAATTACTTCCTTAAATCTTTAACACTTTTACAAATTAGTCCCTCAAATCTTTGAAAATTATTTTTAACTTTAATCAAATTAAGGAGTATGAGGGAATCTATTCATACATCAACTACCTTCTTCTTTTTTAAATGTTGAACAAACTATGGAAAGTGGTGGAAATTTCTCATATCATATGCATTTTGGCGAAACAATCACACAAAATATTTTTCCATAAAAGTGAAGGAAATAACGCCTCTCCTCATCTACTCTTCTATACTCATAGGAGGATCCAAATAACCACTATTCATGCTACAGTAACTACTATGTCGAGAACACTAAATCGACCCCCCAATCGGGTAGCAAATTACATCGTGAACAGAAAAAAAATGCTACGGTACTATTGTGCTGTGAACACGCGACCCCCCGCCAAACCGTCTATTGCGGTAAATCACTGCACCATGGACGGTAAATTAAATCTCCCACTATATTTTTTTGAAGTTATTGTTTATACTACAGTATTTTATTGTATCATAAACAATAAAATAAATCAAATGTATTAAAATTTAGATCCTCCTCTAAGTATAAAGGAGTATTTATGATTATTAAATCAAATGTATTAAAACTTAGAATCCTATTTTAAGTATAGAGGAGTATATATAATTTCTAATTTTAAGTATACAATAATCAAATTAAATGTATTAAAACTTAAAGGGAGGTAAGTTCAAAATGCGATACTTAAAAAATAGAGGGTCGTACTTTGCTGTTGTGTGCAGCGGAAATTTCGGCAGCACCTTCGGTGCGCAAGGTGCACAACAAGAGATTAGATCGTAAGAATTCCTATCTCATCAAGGAAACAAGAATCTAAAGCGGATATCTTAACAAAGTGAGATATCGGCTCTTCCTCTCATTAGTTATAGGACTGACCTGTCGAGGGATCCTACAAGCTATTACAAATCACGGCAAGAATACAAATTTTACGTGGTTCGGCAAACTGCCTACGTCCACGGGGTAAGGAGGGGGAGATCTACTATTAGAGGGAGAGAATACAACTAGGGTTTACAATCACTCACAACCTAAACCCTCAAACAAACTCTCAGATCCCTCACACAAATACTCTCTTACAAAAGGGGTGCACAAAATTCACAAAGTCAGCTGCCGCTCTTTCTTCTGCTCCAGCGCTACACACTGCAGCCGCCAAAAAAAGAAACCCAAGCCGAATGAAAACCCCGCAGCCAAATCTCCTCGCACGTCCTCTGCCTTGCACCAAGCCTGCTTGCACGCTGCTGTACGAAGCCGCCAACAAAATCCTTGCACCGCTTTTTGCGTTCCCCTCTTTTGCACGAAGACCTATGTCATCACACAAAGATATATATAGATGACAAATCAGAATCGGGTGGGCCTATCATCCGTTCGTTCACGAGTTGGAAAAGAGGTCAACACGTGATCTCTTAATGCGGCTACTTCATATGGCTTTTGCATTCACATCACGTGGGCTGTGTCCCCCACTAGTCCCACACATTCATAATTCTCCACCTCGGTGAAGTTTTCCCAAAACTAAGCCGACACCAAACAAACCAAATGTCTCACTTTTTGCGTCCAGTACGAAGTGAAACAATTCACGACAACTGACTCAATCCACAACAAGTCGAGACCCCGAACGAGAGTCCAAACAATCTCACCCCTATCAAAATCAACTAATCCAAACCGGCTGCATCTGAAAGACTGCCTATGTATCCTCTTGCCCAAGGAATCAAGCCGAACGTAGTTCATCCAAATGGCCGCTAACGACCTCAATCCAATAGAAGAGTTCTCAACCCTTTTCTAATACCACGATCAAGTCTACGGCTGATAGCACCTCCAATGGCCCCAAGCTAAAACAATCCAAACATCTCCACCTGAGATGAACCAATGGCCATATCCAGACTACATCTATCAGCTACACTCGAATCAATCAACCTATCATCTACATCCAAATTAACACGATTCCCAATCTGTGTCACACCAGCTGGAATCCCAAATGATGTAGTATGATCTGGAGTTTCCACCCAACGTGGAGTAGCTCATGGAGTAGCATCACTCTCCACCCGCTGTGATGTCTCGAAGATCTGATCACCACTCTCCACCTGCCGAGAGTTAAACATGACATACCTGCTCAGAACAAAATCAGAAGCCAATACCTGATAATTAAACACGCCTCTGAATCCCAAATGTGCTATCGGATCAAATCTCACATCCACGATGTGACCAAGTGCTGGATAGCCAAACATATGACGCAACCCAAAATCTGAAACAGCTTCACCAGATCCCATATTTCTACATGCAGCAATCGACATCCTATACATAAAATGGCTCAAACATGTTGTAGCCCGCACACCAATGCCAATGCTCGACATCAAACGCTGATCCTCCTCCAGAAAGGAACAGGTCCCCAAATCTGTCATCTCATCATGTCGCCTCAAAGTTTCTACACCAATGAAGTATCTCCAATTGTCGTGAGCTTGACACAAATGCAGAAATAGGTCCCTCTTGTACCTCCCTCTAACATCAGACTGAAGTACCTTCACATTTCTGCCAATACACTTCCTCCATTTGTTGCGGGCTTCTAGGACTTCACACCAACGGGACTTGGTTGCAACCCACTAATACCTAGAGCAATCCCTAACTGCGGAAACCACATACCTATTACCTCCCAATAATGCTCCCTTGGAAGGCTCCCGAATGCCTGAATGAACACCCCTCAGAAGACCCCTCGAATGATGGAGAGAAGTACCAAACTCCACCTCGGTCTTCTCACTCATACAAATGGGTTCACAGGACTTCAAACTGCATGTCAAAGCACTCCTTAATAACCTATACACGGTATTACCAATCAAATAACCTAGCATCAAACAACGCCACAGTCTAGCCGAATTTGATGAAGTCGGCATCTCCCTATCAATCGTCGTGCTTCCGAGCAAATAATACAAATTGCTCATTCTGACGCTCTTCATCACAATCATGAATCCCAATGTGACCTTCAAACGTGCATCCACCAAGGTCACTTTATAGCCAGATGCCACCAAAGCTCCCAGTGAAATGATGTTCTTTGACAACTGCGGAACGAACCTCACTTCATCCAACTCCTGAATCACTCCATCATACATTCGAATAGGAACGGTACCAATACTACCAATAGAGCATGCATGTCCATTACCCATGAGCATAACATCCTCTCTTTCTAACTTCTGAAAGCTGGAGAACCAATCCCTCCTAGGGCAAACGTGATATGAAGCACCTGAATCCAACATCCACTCTGTAGAGTTGGCAACACAAACTGACGGTAGTGCAGACAACGAATAGCCCCGAAGAATCCGACTCTGAATTGTTACCACTAGTTTTGACAACATTCACCTCTGAAGCTTGTACAACTTTCCCCTTATTCTTCTCGGCTCGATCTAACTTTGGACATTCGGCTTTCCAATGTCCATCCTCTTTACAAAAGGCACACTGATTCCTACGAATCCCACGATGTGCACCTCTAGACTGCGACCTCCTGCTTTGGTTTGAACCACGACCATGAACTACTAATGCATCTCCCGATGCCTTCTCGGAGGACTCATCAACACTCTTCCTTAACTCATAATTTTCCAACGCTGAGGTCACCTCCTTGTAACTAACAGTAGTTCTTCCATTAATCATAGTTAGAACAAAAGTACAATAATCATCCTCGGGCAACAAACACAAAAGTAGCATCGCCTTGTCTTCATCCTCAACCATGATGTCCACATTAGCCATGTCTGAAAGTAGCTTTGTGAAGTTGTTAACATGCTTCCTAATGGAAACTCCCCTCTTCATCTTGAACTGGTAAAACCTCTTTTTCAAGTGAAGCCGATTCTCAATGCTCTTAGTAAGATACTTTTCATTGAGTGTTTCCCACATCTTCTTCGCCGACGTCTCGTTCATCACGTCATAAATAAGATCCGGCGTCAAGCATGACCGAATAACTCCACACGCCCTACTATTCATCTTCTTCCAAACATTAGCTTCCATATCGGCAGGTTTCTCTTGTAACTCAAGAGTCTCCTCCAAATTCTGAGCGTCCAAGGCGTCCATCACCTGACACCTCCACAATCCGAAATTAATCTTGCCGTCGAACTTCGGAACATCAATCTTCATGTTATTGATGCTCAAACTATGTATCGTCTTCGTAAGAGACGATCACGATGTGCTTGTTTTACCCATGTTGTCGATCTATCTTCAAATAGGAATCCTTCAGCGAATCCTTCAAACAAGCTCCTAAGTCTAACCCGGAGCTCTGATACCACTTGTTGTGCGTAGCGGAAATTTCGGCAGCACCTTCGGTGCGCAAAGTGCACAACAAGAGATTAGATCGTAAGAATTCCTGTCTCACCAAGGAAACAAGAATCTGAAGCGGATATCTTAACAAAGTGAGATATCGGCTCTTCCTCTCATCAGTTCTAGGACTGACCTGTCGAGGGATCCTACAAGCTATAACAAATCACGACAAGAATACAAATTTTACGTGGTTTGGCAAACTGCCTACGTCCACGGGGCAAGGAGGAGAGAGATCTACTATTAGAGTGAGAGAATACAACTAGGATTTACAATCACTCACAACCTAAATCCTCAAACAAACTCTCAGATCCCTCACACAAATACTCTCTCACAAAAAAGGTGCACAAAATTCACAAAGTCAGCTGCCGCTCTTTCTTCTGCTCCTGCGCTGCACACTGCAGCCGCCAAAAAAGAAACCCAAGCCGAACGAAAACCCCGCAGCCAAATCTCCTCGCACGTCTTCTGCCTTGCACCAAGCCTGCTTGTACGCTGCTGTACGAAGCCGCCAACAAAATCCTTGCACCGCTTTCTGCGTTCCCCTCTTTTGCACGAAGACCTACTATGTCATCACACAAAGATATATATAGATAACAAATCAGAATCGGGTGGCCCTGTCATCCGTTCGTTCACGAGTTGGAAAAGAGGTCAACACGTGATCTCTTACCGCGGCTACTTCATGTGGCTTTTGCATTCACCTCACGTGGGCCGTGCCCCCCACTAGTCCCCGCACATTCACATTTGCACGCGGCCCAGACTAATAATTACGGAAAACAACAAACAGACCCTTATTCTTTAGCATACAATAATTATTGAACAAGCAACAACAACACAGCAGAACAAAGAAATAGAGAGAAAGGAACTACAAACGAGGGTTCTCAAAGCAAATTTTGTTAATTGTTCATCATTTGATTTGATGACGATCAATCAGATCGTACTGGCCCATCTTCTGTTGAGTGATCCGATCTATTTTCTCGGCCATTGCCGGGCTCAGATGCACCTTCCAGTCTCCGACCTTCCCTTTCCGATAAAAAGACGAGTATTTCATGACATAATCCCCCCACTGGTCGTAGACTCTCCCGTTCTTACTCACCTGCAGCTCCTTCAGAAACTCTAAACTACAAAGGCTCACAATCTTTTGGACGGCCTCCTCCTCCTCCTCCTCCTCCCTTGTGAACGGCTGCCCGAGAAACTCCGCGAGCCTCCTCACGCACTCCTCTGGTTTCTCCCGCATCTCTTCATACTCCAAAAAGAGCACGGACTCGGGCCTTTTCATGCTCTCCTCCTTGTACTCCTTCTGATGGTCCCATATCGTTCCCAGGTACCCACCCTCACAAAAGCGGTCGAACATTTCCTCCAGCGACGTGAACGGAGCATTGGGGGGGCCTGCTAGCATTCGTAAAGTGCCAGAAGGAGACGAGCGCGTCCTTAGGGTCACGGCTGACGTAGACGACACGGGTGGATTTCTTGACGGACTGGGGGAGGAGGGAGTAAGGGGTGTGCGTGGCGTAAATCCTCCGCTGGGAGATGTTGACGGCGTCGTCTATGTCGGGCACCTGGGGAAAGCTGAACGCACCTTCGACGTGTATAGCGATGTCTTGTTCTTGAGGATGGGTGGTGAGGAGAGGGTGGTCCTCGAAGGAGAACTTTCGACGGTTGACGACCGCGAAAGCTAGAGCTCGGATCCATGTGGTGCCGGATTTGAGATAGGTGCTCAAGAAGACGTCGTCTGGGGAGGCCTTCAAGTGTTTTTGGGCGGACAGTATGCTGATGATATTTTTTTCTGTGAGCCAGAAACTGCCGTAGAGTCGCAGACCGTACTTATTGGTCGGAAGGGAGGAGATGAGCTCTTTGTGGGTTGCGTACGTGCGGAGCTCCTCCTCCACTTCGGCTTCTGTTTTCTTAGTTTGGAAAAACTTTGAGTAGAGAGGGTGATGATTAGCCATTTTGAGTTTTGAGTTTTTAGGATGATAATGAGTTCACATTCAACTGCACGCCCAAGATGGGTGACGATACATATATGTATAATTTATGAGCAAAAGAGATCAAAGTCTCTTAATTGTTGCAGATAAAGATAAAGACTGGGTGCAATGACATAATGGAAAGTTAAATATTGCAGCTTGCATCCACGAGGCTCCATTATTTATAGTAATTTCTTCTCCCCGTACGCTGTTTGTGTTTTATATTATGCGGCATTAATAATATTGCATGTGGATTAATAACTCTAATTTTTTTTTATTGTTTCGGCCGTTGGCGTGGCAGGCTTACACTGATACAGCAAGCCACATTTGTTTTTTTTATTTCCTTTCAATCAATCGAACATTAATGAAGAGTTGACTTGGTGCATATATGAACAAAACTATCCCACTCACGATCTTGAGTTAGCGGTAGTAGTGTTTGCTCTCAAAATTTAGAGACATTATTTATACGGAGTACATTGTGAAATATATACTGACCACAAGAGTTTGAATTATATATTTACCCAGAAGGAGTTGAATTTACGGCAGTTAAAGCCTTATGAACAAAACTATCCCACTCACGATCTTGAGTTAGCGGCAGTAGTGTTTGCTCTCAAAATTTGGAGACATTATTTCTACGGAGTACATTGTGAAATATATACTGACCACAAGAGTTTGAAATATATATTTACCCAGAAGGAGTTGAATTTACGGCATGATACCACCTTACTATCTCATTAATGTACATCTTAGTCAGCTTTTCTAATGAAAATTTCATATTGATAGGTAAAAAGTGTGCTGACTTTGTCAACCGGTCCACAATTACCCATATTGCATCATTCTTTCTCAAAGATTTTGGAAGGCCAGCGACAAAATCCATGGTGATCTTTTCCCATTTCCACACTGGTATGTCCAAGTTATGGACTAATCCAGCTGGTCTTTGGTGCTCAGCTTTTACTTGTTAGCAAGTGAAACATTCTGCAACATAGGTGGCAATTTCCTTCTTCATATTATTCCACCAATATATTTCCTTCAGGTCTTTATACATTTTTGTTGATCCAGGATGCATAGTATACAGAGAGTGATGTGCCTCTTTTAGAATCTTTTTCTTTATCTCTGGTATGTTAGGCACACAAACTCTAGTTCCAAACCTCAATGATCCATCTTTATGTATCTTAAACTCTCCTCGAGTGCCTTCTTTCACATTTTTCTTTATCTTCAACAGTTGAGGATCATTCTGCTGGTTTGCTTTAATTTCATCTAGGAAAGAGGGTTGTATTACCATATTTGCTAATTTAACTCCAATTTTCGAAACTCCTGTTCTTTTTGCTTGCGAACAGTTGAAGGAAAATATTTTTCATAAAATAGCTTTTTAAACTCTTCCCATGATAACTTGTATGCTTTCTCACCCAATGTCCTGACCTGCATTTGCCACCACCCGTAAGCGCGGTCTTTTAACATATATACTGCATAATCAACCTTCTCAACTGAAGCCAAATAACCCATACATCCACTCCTCAGCGCTCGATGCGCTTTAAGAGCTGAGATGATTTTTAAGGGTTGTCCTTCCACAAATTTTCTATAGTAGTCAGCCATACCAAGAACGCTACGGATCTCCGTCACAGTAGTCGGTCTATCCCATTTAACAATAGCTTTTACCTTCTCAGGGTCCACAGAAATCCCTTCCTTAGAGATTACATGCCCAAGAAATGCTACTTCCTCCAACCAGAATTCACATTTCTTAAGTTTCGCATACAATTGTTCTCTCTTTAATGTGTGCAACACTTGTCTCAAGTGTTCTTCATGTTCTTCTTTACTTCTTGAGTATATCAGAATATCATCAATAAATACCACAACAAACTGATCCAAGAAAGGTTTAAATACTCTATTCATAAGATCCATAAATGCTGCAGGTGCATTTGTGAGCCCGAAATGGTAAGACTAAAAATTCATAATGACCATAACGGGTTCGAAATACAGTCTTTGGCACATCTTCTGGCTTAATCTTTAATTGATAGTAACCAGAACGGAGATCAATCTTTGAATATACCTGAGCTCCTTGTAATTGATCAAATAGGTCACACTAAGGCTACGAATTTTAACCCAGTAGCAAGAGAATGCGTAAACCGCATCAGATAACAGATAATTCCTAGGAACCGAATGCACCTAACACTGCCATAGGCTACTGGCCAAATACAGAGGGGCCAGAACAGATTTCAGAAGAGCCAATACAGAAGGGCTAAGGCCAATACAGAAGGGCCAAATAAAGGTGCATTCACCATATGGCAGGCAGAACCAATCCATAGTGGACTATTTGAGGGTTTGAAAAAAATAATGAGGCATCCTAGACGAAAAATTCCGTCTAGGATACCAAGAATTCCGTCTAGAATGAGTATCCTAGACGGAATTCCGTCTAGAATACGCGTCTAGTATGTTTCTGTCTAGAATGTAGTATTCTAGACGAAAATTCCGTCTAGAATACATTCTAGACGGATTATTCTAGATGGAATTAAAAACCGTCTAGAATACATCATAGACGGATTATTCTAGACAGAATTTTCGTCTAGAATACTACATCCTAGACGGAAAAAAATTCCGTTTAGGATGAGTATCCTAGACGGAATTTCCGTCTAGGATAGTCATCCTAGACGGAATCTCCGTCTAGGATGTTTTTTAATTTTTTTAAATTTTTTTTCAAAAAAACAAGTATTCTAGACGGAATTTGAGCATCCTAGACGGAATTTCCGTCTAGGATGCTATGCTACAGTTTTTTTTTTTTTTTTTTTTTTT
>BQKN01062618.1:1536-13766 GCA_022839385.1 Asparagus kiusianus
AACTTTAATTCATTCAAGAATGATCATATTTGTTATACTTCTAATATCAATGCAAATGCGTCCGATGATGAGTTGAATCTTGTTAAGGAACGCATATCATCTTTAGATTCAACCCTTAAAACTTGCATTGTAAATAATAAGAACCTTATGGACATGTGTGATAAGTCTCATGCTAAAACATCTAAACATCCTATACATCATGCATACATGTATAGCAAGATTTACAAATGTTCTATTTGCGGCCGAAAAGACTACTTAGCTAAATTTTGCTATGATGCACGTAAACCTACAAAATCTAACGTTCCTTTTGCATCTCATCTAGCTTCATCACACACACACATGCACATGCATCTATTACTCATCATAAGCATGATAGTGTGTATAAATGTGATCTATGTGGTCGGTTTGACCATTTGACAAAGTTTTTATTTGATTTGAAAAAGAATTCAAATTTGACAAATATTTCTAGTAGACCACATGTTTATAAATGTAATATTTGTGGTAGATTTGGCCACTTAGGAAAATTTTGTTTCGATAATATTTCACATTTGCAAAGAGCTTCAAATAATTTACCTTTGTTTGCAAATGTTACACATGCGCCTTTTAATGGTCAACATAAGCAAATGCTTCCTTTCCATTGTACATATTGCAATCGGAAGGGTCATTTGAGTGATTATTGCTATGACCAATCCCGTGTACTAAATGCGCCCAAATAGGTTCATAACCTTAGAACTTTGAGCTTTAATGATAGGGGTCATGTCCCTAAACAATCCGGCACCAAAAACACTTGGGTGGCAAAATCTTTTTAAAATCAAGCTTTTTAATATTTTCATTTCTTTGTCTTGGTTTTGAAAAATGTGCTTTGAAATTTTTTTGAATATAAAAACAATTTTTTGCTTGATCAATTTTTTTCATGATTATTAGGTTTTGTTTTGATGAGAAGTTTGTATTTGTGCAGCCCCTGGGTTTATTGAGTGTTTATTTCCCAAATCATGTTTACCAGGTACTAAAAATTTTTATATGGTTGGAACTAGCTCAAGAGCTAGATTTGTTGCCTCTCTTGCATTTCTTTTGTCAAAAATTTTGTTTTGATTTGAATTCATTGTAATTCACTTATATGATGATATTTTTGTGTTTGTGCTTATGGATCATCTATTTGTGCTATATAATGTATTCTATGAGTGGTTTGATCAAGTCCTACAAAGAAAATTTTCTTTATTGATCAAACATCATTTTTGGGATTCCACTTGATTTGTGATTTCATTAGTTTGATTTGTTTTTATTTGAAAACTTTTGCATGATTCCCATGTTCTTCTTCTTTTGATTTCATAAATCTATTTTTATACATGGTTTGTGCATTGAGACACATTCTTTTTAAATGATATATCTATATATGTTATCATTGTCTTTATGTATGTGAGTTGCATTTAGCATGTTTTCATCTTGCTTGCTCACATATGTATGCCTCATTATTTATTTCATATATTTATTAAGACATTTTGATAGGGGGAGCTATTCCCTATTATTTATTTTTATACTCACCATGCTTATATGTAGGGGGAGCTTTCGCTCTCTTCATTCTTTTATTTTTCTTTTTTTGATATTGTCAAAGAGGAAGAAATATGTGAGTATATTTATGTTTTTGAGCATTATACTTCATTGTTTATTTTATATATACTCTTTGTGTAAATTATTTGTCATCATCAAAAAGGGGGAGATTGTTGGCCTTTTTATTTTGATGATATTTAACAAACAATTTACTACTAATGTTGTTTGTCAATTATTTATTGTAGACAAACAATATGTTGGATGATGGATGAAATCAAGCTTTCACGATCATATTCAATGGAGGTTGGCGAAATATTGGTATGAAGCAATGCACATTCAAGTCAAGATTCAAGTTCAAGCTTCATCCGCAAAGCTTACCAAGTTGAGCTACATCAAAAATCAAGATTGCTTGGGTAAATTAGTTTAGGGTTTATACTTGTGTGTTAATACTTTGAGCTCTATATCACACATACACACAATTCTTGATTTTGAGTAATTTTGATAAAATATTGAGTTATTGGTTTTTGGATTTAACAACCATTATATACATATTCTATTAAGTCTATAAAATCATCTTATAAGGTTTCAAAACATTGTTTAACTCAATAGTCAAAAATCAAGAAGTTTATGTACACATGTACTTATAAGTTTTGCAAAATACATGAGTTTTCACAAATGAGAAATTCAATTTGAGAAATTCTTTCTCTAACATGTTGAATTTCATGTTTATAAATATTTCCCAAAGTTTTATTAATTTTGGAATTAATTTGTTATGTTTAATTGAATTTACAAAATCAAGTTTTAAATAAGTTCATGTTCGTCCACATGTTCGCGCATGTTTTTGCAAAATAGATGATTTTTCACAATTAGGAAATACAATTTGAAAAATTTCTTCGTTTACATGTTTATATTCATATATACAAACATTAGTTTTACTAATTTTGGAGTTGTTTTGTTATTTTCAATTGAATTTGCAAAAACGAGTTTCCAGCAGTTTTTCAGAAACTATATATCTGTGTTCAAACAATTATTTCTCACAAATGGGAATTGGTATTTAAGAAATTCTTTCTCTAACATGTTCATCTACATGTGTAGAAACGTATCTAAAGCTTTCATTATTTTTGAAGTTTATTTACTATTTTTAATTGATTTTCCAAACTCAAATACACAATTTTCCACGTTTTTGAATCTGTCAGTTTTTCGCGGTCAACCGCTACAGTCGATCGTGCTACAGTGTGGTGGACCACCACAGTTGACCGGATGTAGTCCAGAGGCTCTCCTCTATTGTTTTGGTGGTCGCGGTCGACCACCGCAGTCGACCGTCAAAGTAACCGTTGCATAGTAATGGTAACTTACTGATTTTTGTTTTTTAGTGGTTTTTTAGGGTTTTTGGGGTTGGTTTCTTCAAGCCTATATATACCCCTTTGCCATAACTATTTTCTACCACCAAGACAGTTTAAAAACAAATTTTAAGTGTGGTTTAAGTTTGTTTAAGTTTTTGTTTACGAAATTGGTTTTGTGAAGATTGTTTCACAAGAAGAGGAGATCATCTTTGGTTTGGGCTTTCCATTTCACATCTCCATCTCTCTTATTCTAGAGAAGTTTTCTCAACTCGATTATCTAGCTTGTTTACATTCATATTGTCATATTTATACATTTGCTAGACTTTAATTGAGTTTGATCTTATTTTCTCTTTGTTCACACACAACCTATCGAGCTTATAGTATTTTCATACATTGTATAATTGGGTTGTGGGATTGTGTAACTTAGAGAGTGATCCTACATTGAGTTCTCATCTTGGATTAGAGAACAACCGTTGTTGTATCGAGCATTAATTGTGAGTTACACTTTATAATACACTTGTACACCGAGAGGAGTGTGTGGTAAGAGACGGGATTGTCCCAAGAGGAGTGGCGTCGATAGTAAACCCTAGAGGTAGGTTGTAATTCCGAGTACTTAAGGGAGACAAGGGCTAGAGACCAACACTTAGAGGGTGTAGAGTGTGATTGCAAGAGTGTGAATTGTAAAATTTTTGGTGAACTAGAAAACCGAGTGTGAGGTGTAAACATTATTTGGGTGAGCGTGGAAAACCCGGTTATAATAGTGGAGGTCTCCTCGAGGTGAGGAGAGGAGACGTAGGTCATGGAGACCGAATTCCGTGAACATATCGTTTGTTTGTGATTGCATTGGCGCACTTATTTTTGTGTTCATATCTTATATTGCTTTTGTATATTGCTTGTTGTTTATATTGTCCACTATCTAGTTTAGTTTGTTTATATCACCATTGTGTTATTTGTATATCCTTGCACATATATTGTTCATATCTCATTTGCTAGAATATATTTGTCAATAAGTTTTAAATTGGCAACCAATCGGATTAGATTAGCATAAACCCTATTCACCCCCTCTCTAGGGGTCTAACAATTGGTATCAGAGCTTGGTGCTATTTGATTTAAGGTTTAATCGCCTTGAGTTAAAGATCCAACTTAACTTTTTGTGCTAATCTAGTTTTGACTGCATTTGTCTTGCTTGCATATAATTATAATTATGGATATGAATAGTGCATCTTGTTGAATCGTGGATTGAAGTGCGTGAATCCTGGATAAAGCTGGCAGATGCTCTCCTTCATGAGTTCTTCCATCAATGAACGCCATTGATTTGGGTAGTCCATCTCCACTGTTAGTTATCAAATAGGGGGAGGTGACTGAAGACATTCCTTCAACCCCTCTACCATTGACGATGGTCAAACCACTTTATTACAGGCAGTGTCATCGCCTCAACTAGGGTAGTGAGACCACTAGCCCCTCAAGGAGGCTAGGGAAAGATCCGGTTGCGAAGGAAGAGTCAAAAGCGAAAAAGGAGTCAGAAGGTAGATAGGAGCCTACTGGGGAGTTTGCTGTAGAGGAGGTCCTACAAGGGGTTAGTTCCAATGGCCTTTCATTCATTGTTTGGATGAGAATCCTAGCCCTGAGTGGGAGAGGCTGAGGTTGATCCTCATCGGGTTATCCAAGACTAGGCGTCGTCATGAGAAGGATCCATCTAACAAGTTTGTTTTTGTTCTTAACTATCAACTTGACTCCAGAAGGTTGGTCCTAAAGTCTCGGCTCAACCAAGCCCGTGTGGTGGAGTAGATCTATCTCTCTGGTGACTGGGCTTTGTTGTGTGAGATGCCCAATTAGGGTTTATATCACATCCTGTTGAGGGGTGCACATGGAGGATGAGCTTTTTAGCATGCTCGTGATTTTTAGCAAGCTTGAGCGGTCTCAAGAGCTCTTCAATAAGGTCCAAGAGGAGATGGTGGCCCATAGAGCTACTTTTGAGTTGGTTGAGCCTGTAGTCGCTTTGCTAGCGAAGAAAGCTAGTCTAACTCAAGGGAGAATGGGAAAAACTAGAGTGCAATTAAGGTGATAGACTGAGGAGGTCCAGGCTACTACTGAGGGTTCTTGCTATTATAACGCGCTCTGGAACCAAGCACACACAGAGATAGTAAAGATGACAAAAGAGATGCAGACCCTAAAGAGGCGGATTGGGCCTACCATGACATGAAGTCTGCTAGTGCATGGATCAAGTATCTACGTGAAGAGGCTTTATCTGAAAAGAGGGAAAGAAAAGATTCTCAAGAATGCACATGGGAGGCTCATCTTGAGGCATAGGATTTAAAGGCATCACTGAATGAGGACAAGACACTTTAGGATTCTCTTCATTTTAATGCTGCTCAAGCTACTCAGAGGGTAGAGGAAAAGTGCACCTCCCTTCTCAAGTGAATTCGAGATCTCGAGGCTCGGTTGGCTCCCAATGGGTTAAAACCCCTTAAGAAGGGAGGCGGTTGAGAAGTCTTACAACAGTTCTCTCGGGAAGCTAGAGAGTACTATTGCTGTAAAGCAAGCTTTGCTTATTTGATGGCCTAGCTTCCTTCCAAACTAAGGAGACCTAACTGCTTTGAGTATCCTAAGAGGGTATATGTTTGCATGGACCTCATCAAGGATATTGGGTTGGAGGATGTATCGGGGCAGTGACAAGGAGTCAGGGGAGAACTTGACTGGAACGTGCCTCGCTGATGGGGTAGGCTTGATCCTGCCATCTTATGAATCCTGGAATCAGCTCCCCCTACCCTATAGATTTATCTTATATGGTTTCTTTTGTTGCAAAACAGTCCTATAAACTCTCACAGGTTGGTTAATAAAAAAAAGACTCCTTCTGTGTAATTTTACCTTATTTTTTTGGTCCCGCCTTTGATGTTTATTTTCATTGGAGAGATTGTTGTAGGGTGTAAAGTTTGATTTCCTCAAAAATAGGATTTTGTTTGTATTGATAAGAATGACTTATTACAAACTAATGAATCAAAGTTACAATAGAAACGGAATGAATGCCCTCCTTGTTTAACGTGGGGTCTTTGGTAGCGACAGGACGCTTCTCTCAGAGCTTGAGCCGAGTTTGCTTTCCTTGGACGATCCGAATGAAGTTGCAGGCGAGCTTTAGTACGCAGTAGAAGCTCCTGTCGATCGAGTTCGAGTTCCTGAACTTAATGGTTATCAAGGCCGAAAGCTAGAAGGAGATGCTACAATGCAAGGACTATGCAGAGAGCTAATCAGGCAAGAGAGCGAACTTGCGAACCTCTGAACCGTGAACCCCCTTCACGTAGGCGGGAGGGGCTTTTAAATAAGGAAGAGATAGCATGGTCACTCCCTTAGATCATGGGATGTGACCATGTCCCGTTGAGAGATGCCATACCTCTCAATTGTACTGTGGGCGGCTACATGATGGAGGCAAAGTACTGTACTCCCTTCCTCTTACGTCATGGGAATTGGGAAGGCCCATCCCTGTACGTGACAGTTATGGCCGCTGAACACTCAAGTGAGTGTGGTGAGTTTGCAGGTGGGCTGCCGATCGCTTGAACGCCCAGGCGAGTTGGGTTCGTGAAGGCGAACCTGCCATTCGGGTGATTTTG
The DNA here is from genome assembly GCA_022839385.1 of Asparagus kiusianus. Lineage (NCBI taxonomy): Eukaryota > Viridiplantae > Streptophyta > Magnoliopsida > Asparagales > Asparagaceae > Asparagus > Asparagus kiusianus. Next base: position 8,033 of record BQKN01062618.1, read on the forward strand.
ACTCGTGCTGGCAGGTCGGTCGTGCAAACGAAGTTCGTGCTCGTGAAGTTGTTTTAACTCTTACTAGTGGGTTAGATATGCAGGCGAAGTTCGTGCTGGCGAACTTGCTCTAGCTCGTGCTGGTGAGTCTAAAGCGAAAGGGAGCCCATCGGGTGAGCTTCAGCTTAGGCGGTGAGCTCATTAATATGGCGAGCTTGTCTGGCTTATTTTGTACATGCACGCTCGATCAGGCGAGTTTTTTTCCCATGGTTGTCAAGGCAATTTTTATAGTCTACAAGACCCCCTTCAAAGTTTTCAAACCTAAACCAGGTTGCGTGTGGTCTAGAATACTTTCAACAAAGAGGATCACTGTTCATTGGTGGGCATGTGCATTTTCATTGAGTTGATTTGCTTCGGGTGAGCACAGGCAACGGGTGTGTTAAGGCAACAGGCCAACTTGACTATCAGATGAGCTCTACGTGTTGACAGGCGAGCTAAGTCATGTAGGTGAGCCTTGATAAATAGGTGGGCTCGTCAAGCAAGCGAGATTCGCTCTTGGAGGTGAGGTTCGCCTCTGCTGGCGACATTCGCTTTTGCGGGCGAAGTCCGCTTCTGTAGGCAAGGTTGGAAGCAACCGCGGGCGAGCCACGTGTTCGTGGGCGGGGCCTTATGCTTGTTAGCTGGGGCATCGTGGGCACGCCAGGTCGCATTAAATGTGATTTGACGGGGCTTCCTCATTTTCACGTGCCTTTTCTGGTAGTGAATCGAGGCCATCAATTTCAAAACCCGTCTTTTTTAGCTCAGCTGTTGGATCAGCTACGAGCCGTTTCTCGGTTCGACTTTCAGATTCGATCCGCGCGACTCGTTTCATATTTCGATGGTTCGTCTGTAACCGTCGAACTCGAACTGTCGAGGGTGATCAGAGCCGTCGATTTTGATCGTGGTCGTGCCTCTCAACCGCCGGTGCTTTGCCGTCAAATAGCTTTCATCTCCCTCCTTAAGGAGACTACTTCGCTCTAGCGATCTTGCTTGAATTATTCAGAGAGAAAACTCGATTCCCATCCTACTTCCTCCTATGACTTTATTGATTCCGATATGGCGCCGAGATCCAAGAGGTACATTTTAAGGGGACTGAGGCCAGACTGCTCCTTCGTTGACGCCGCAGCCAGTGCCACTGCTGGCGCCGCCACTGGTAGTGTTGGAACACACTTGGGTAAGTCTACAGGACTGTGGGATGGTTTCGCGGTGGCGATCGAGGTGGAATTTGGGAAGACGAGTGATGCTCGCTTATTTTCCATGGCGAGCTTTGCCTTCTCCGGCAAGGTTCCATGATTCTTGATGAACTAGGCCTCTGTGGGCAAGTTCGGGCCTTGTTAGGCGAACCCAACCTTTTGCAGGCGGGTTCGGTCCTTGTCAGGCGAGATCAACTTTTGTCACGCGAGATCAGCCTTTGTCAGGCGAATTCAACTTTGTTAGGCAAGTTTGGTTGACGTTAGATGAACTTAGCTCGCGAGACAGGGCTCACCCACACATAGGGGGTCGTCTGCTTCGTGGACTTAGGAAAATTTCCAATTTAGGGTCGAAAATTTCTAACTCATCTTGTCTTGTTTTGCAGCTGTGTTTTTTGATGAGGCTCTCCCGCAAGGCGTTGTTATTGGTGCCGTTAGATGGGCAACCCCTACACTGCCTCCTTGATTTCCACTTCTCGACCCGGTGCTTATTTTTGCTGTCGATAAGTCTGCCAAGCTAAGAAAGAAAGTGTCTGACGGGTACCATTTTACGCTGAGCGAATTGACCACTGATGCAGTGCTGATGGATTCAGCCAGAATAGAGCTGAAAAAGCCTCAGTTCTTGTTTGATGACGCAGTGGCTGATCCTTCGGTTCTATTGCTTGGAGAGAGTAGATGGCTCGAGTCGTGGGTGGAGTCCGCTACTACATCCCCAGTATGCCGAGGGGGTTCTCAATTGTTGGGCTGCGCTCGTTTTTGATTCTGAGAACAATGAATTGGGATCTGACATCTACTCAAGACGGGTTAGCTTGCGGGCTCTTCACTGGTTCTACAGTGGGATACGGGATAGACAATTCCTGTAAGCGCGTGACTGCTCTACGTCGAGGCCTGTTGCAGAACGAGTTACCCGTAGGGGAGACGACTGCGGTGGCGGAGACCTTCCATCATCGTTTCTTCAAAGATGGTGGGCAATTTCCTCCGAAAGACTTCAGAGTTCCAGGGTGGATCTATCTTGCAGCTGGCAGTAATGCTTGGTGGTCGAAGATCATTGAGTTCATTTTGGCGGAGAACTCTGACCTCAAGGGATCGGAACTGTTCGTGGCTATCAGGGCCACTCAGCATGGTCTAAAGATCAACGCCCCCTAGTTCTTGAGTATCCTAGAACTGTACTATCAGACAGCGGCACGTTCTTCACGCCTAACGGTGAGTTGGGCATATCCCTTCACGAGATGTATGATGTGTCGGGACTGCTATTAGGGGACTTCCCCTATGAGGAATATGTGCCTGGTCAGGATGAAATCGACCATCTCTCAGTTAAGTCCCCGCAAGTGGTGGAGACTATGGAAATTGCTCGGACACTACCACATATGTCTGAACACCCTCGGGGCAGTAGACCATAAGGGTAAGAAGAAAAGGACTCCGGGGATTAGCCATAAGAATCAGGCTGATTACCTGTTCTCCCACAACAATGTAAAGGGACGGGCCATCCTACCATTGGGCCAGTACGACCAGGCTGAGGTGGAGAGGAGAATAGCTGAGAGTGGGGCTACAAAGATTCTTGAACATGACGAGGGTGGGTTCTAGGTAAGGATGACTTTCGAGTCATTCCACCATCATGCTAGATCCCCAATATCTGCGAAGGCTCTGCTCGCGGGGTACCTTATGTTATAGTTGAAAATGTGCGTGGTCCCCACCTATTCCTTCGAAGCGATCCCTGTGGAGGTCGTCTATCCAGTGGTCTGTTTGGCTTACAGATGGCCATATGCATTAGTGCCAGCGGTGGTGGCGTGCATCCAAAGAGGGCTTCGTACACTGACGACCCAATTCTGTCGTGTGTCGCAAGTCGACGAAGGGGAAGACGAAGTTGCTAAAACTCCTAACCCTCGAGTCGGGCTGCCGTACACCTACTTGATGGTGTAGTTTGTCTACTACTGTGAGTGTTTGATGAGTGCCCCAAAGGCTCTTCTAGAAGGAGGTTTTGTCCCGTTCGTCCAACGCTTGGAGAAGTGCACCTGAAAGTGAAAGGACATCCTCGATATGAGGAAGACATTGTCCCACTTTAGCATTTACAATTTTCACCGGTTCTTCCCTTATTTTGTGGGCAAAGGATACGATGAGGCTCTTCGAGACACAGCAATGGCGGAATAGCCACCGCTCTTCTCCGCGGCGCCTTCCGTTGGTTGGTTAACATACGGCCAGGCTACCATATCCTGATGACGGGTTTGCCGTGCTACCTGGAACCGTATCTGCCTTGCCAGTTTGCCCGCCAGTTCGGATACGATCAATTGTATGTGGGGAACATTAACCCTCAGCCGCATTACGAAGAGGGGTTAGTGGATGGTGCACGGAGGTGGTTCTGGACCTACGTAGGTGGCACCAACGCATGCTTCGAGTTGCTGGTTAGGGATCGCGATCTCCATCATACCCTCAACTATTGTCGGTGGTATCGGGGTGCAGCGCGAATCCCAAAAGCTTCAGCCTGCACAGCTCCTGCATGACTATGCAAGAGCGTCGCTCGAGGGCAACTCCTCGTGCATCGAGGTGGAGAGGTTGCCGGGCTATTGAGGATCTGTCTGAAGATCTTTCTGCTAAAGACACCGAAGACCTCTATGCGGATTTGAGCGAATATGGGTCGTTTGACACGCAAGTCCCACCTCCTTTCACTCAATTAGAATCCACAAGTGAGGAGATAGCCGCGACGATGGCCAGTGTGGCGGTGCAACTGGAGCAAATTTGGGAAGTGACAGCCAGACCCGTGAGGGCGTCCACCTATGCTCCCAGACGCTTGGCTTTTTCCAAGCAACAACTGGAGATGGGGGCTAGCAGCTCAGGAGGAGAAGTGACAAAGAAGGCTCGTCTCGAGGAGACAGTGGTGACCATTGGAGTGGCGGAGGTTCCCGTTACGACTGTTCTTGACTTAACTTCGGGGGGAACCGCTTCTATGACCGAAGTCACCGCGCTTGCTCATGTCATTGCTTTGGGGTCGCTCCCGTTAGCTTCAGAGGCAGTCCCGTCGACTTTTGCTGCAGAACAGGGCTCGCTAGCTGCATCCGCTCCACCAGCTGCATCTGAATGTAATCATTCACTGCTTCGCCATTGATTATGAACTCAGAACTCTTTGCTTGGCATTCATTCCGGCTTAACGCATGCATGGTGGAGGGTGTCAACCCCATCCCTTCTGGCGAAGAAGGAGAAGGAGGTGAAGAATGGGGGCATGATGATTCAGATGAGAGTGATGTTGCGCTTCATCACTCTGACGCCGAACCTCTAGTTGAGATTTTAACAACTGTTGATATTGACAATTCTTCCATGTTTGCAGCTAACTCGGCCTTCAAAGCCTTTGGTAAAGAGGACTTTCCACCCAGGGGTCCAGATTGGGTAATAGGGGATGAAGAGGAAGAAGAGGAGAGGGCGAAGGAGAGGATGCTTCAACCCATGAGGGGGTGTCAAGCCAGGAAGAGGAGGTATCGTCTCATGAAGAGGCGCTAGCCTAATAGGGGGAGGCTCCGATCTAAGAGGAGATGTTTGTCTGTGATGAAGCACCAGTCCAACAGGGGGAGGTCCCGACCCAAGAGGAGACGTCTGCTCAACTGATAAACATGTTAGAGAAATTTTTTTGAAATATCACTTCGCATTTGTGATAAATCACTCTTTTAAAATAGATATTCCAGATTCTGAAAATTGCTGAAACACTTAATTTTGTAAAATCAATTTAACATAGTATATCAACTTCAAAAATAATAAAAATTTGAAAATGTTTATAAACATGAAATAGAACATGTTAGAAATTTTTTTTCTAAAATTACATTTACCATTTGTAAAAACTTATTTATTTTGTAAAGTATTTAAGAATATGAAATCGTCAAAACTTGATTTTGATGAAATCATTCCAACAAGTTTTGAAACACTTCTCAATAGATTAATAGACTTGAGAAAAAAATATAAAATAGTGTAAACAAGTCTTTAATTCATAAACACATTACTTTCCAAATCAAAGATGATATATATGTAATGAATGTATATGTATATAAATATAACTATATGTAATACCTGTAATTTTCAATACTAGTTAAAATAATTTTTTGGTATATTAAAATATTAAATTATTATTTTTAAAAGAGTGTTTATATTTCCCTAATTTTCTAAAATTTTCTATGATTTAAAAACCTAATTTTATATTTATTTAATGATTTTGATAATTATAAATTAAATTGTTGTAATAAAAGCTTTTAAATTAATATTTAAAAATTAATTATTGTTATCGATTAATTGTTAAATGGTTTTGTTATTATAAATTAAATTGTTACATTAAAAGTATTCAAATTAATTTTTGAATATAAATTGTTGTTATCATCATTATTATTATTTATCTTGTATTAAAAATATTTATCCCAGTATTTTTCTTTAATATTCTACTTAATTTTCTGGTATTTTATTTTCCATAATTTCCCTAATTTTTTTGGTATTTTCCTAAATTTTTTGGTATTTTTCATATTTCTTTAAACCATAACCCTAATTCCCTATAT
>BQKN01062618.1:13866-26694 GCA_022839385.1 Asparagus kiusianus
TATTCTTTCTCTCTCATCAGTTATTTTGTTCTCTCTCAGCTGACATTTCTCTCTCTCTCTCTCTCTCTCTCTCTCTCTCTCTCTCTCTCTCTCTCTCTCTCTCTCTCTCTCTCATATTCCTAACCTGAATTTCGCCACGCCTCCTTGCTCGAGCTCATCGCCTCACTCCGTCGTCGGCAAGCCGCCGACCGCTCCCTCTCTCCTCATCATCGCTGAGCTCCACCTGCACTCCGACCTGTGCCGCTGCCTAGCTTCCCCTTCACCCCTCACCGCCGTGCTACCGAACTCTAGTAGCCGCGCCTGACCATCGTGCTCCACCTCCCCACCGCTCTCCCCACCGACAACCGCCACAAACCAACTCGCCAGTGACTCTTCGACGACCATCGGCGAACTCTAGTCCCGTGTCAGCCTATCTCCAACCAGATCTCCCCCTCCGATGATGCTCTCTTCGACGTCGGTGAACTCGCCCTTGACCCACGCCGCTCCTTTCCCCGCCGGTGCCTGAGCCACGCTGTCGTCCAGTCTCTCTGACCTAAACTCCAAGCCGTCGCCCTCCTCAGCCTCAGCTTGATGACCCGCCCTCCGATGTCCCCAACCAGCCACCGTCGAGGAGCTCCCCGCCGTCGTCCAAGCTCCAACCACTGCCTTCACCGACCAGCCACGTCGCCGTCAAACTCCGACAAACGCAGACGACATCACCGCCTCATCGAGCTCATCGCCCAGTCGCGCCATTCAGATCCATCGTGCCACACCCGCTCAACGCCATCGATTCGTTCGACAAGACCCCGAGGTAAGATCCCTAATCCCATTTAATTATTTCAGTACAATAATAGATTTGTCGTAATTTAAGTATATGCATGATCCCTTATTCTCGATTTGTCTATTTATTCTATTGTTGATTTATCGTAAATTGATATGATGCAAGATCACGTTGCTCAGCTTGTTATTTACTATAGTTTTAGATCCATTATGAATTATCTGCATATTTTTGACTGTGATTAGTTATTATCTGCGTGGGTTGTTTGATGATAGATGAGAATAACTTATATTGTAAGGATAATAATTATTTTCAGAGAAAAAGATTATTCGAATTAATAGATTATTATATTTAAAGATTATTTTTAGAATTATTATAATGAGAAAAGAATTTATTTTGAAAGAGGGAATATTAAAAAGAACACTTAAATAATTTTTTTAGAATGATTTAAAAGAGCTTATTTTAGAATAATAGATTATTTTGAATTATTATAATAATAAATAATTTATTTTGAAAAGAGAATATTTTGGATTACTATAGTGAGAAATAAACTAAAAGGATTAATTTGGCAAAAGGATAATTTTAAACAATAAATTTATTACTTTATAGTTTTATTTTAGAACGATTTTGTGATTCTTAGATTTAATTCCTTGGTATGTTGTGATGCAATTGCATGTGATTAGCTGTGTTATTATTTCTTGTTGTGTTTGAGAATGCATAGTAGTTCATGACTTAGTGGCTTGTGCATCATGAACAGACTTAGTGACATGTGTGGGTGTGTTGACTTAATTAGGTGGTGAACCTGACATCTAGTATAGGCTTAGAAAAATAATGAGAGTTGGGATGGTAAAATCTTGGTTCGCATGATCGGATATGATTGTTAATTATCTTTCAGGCTCGCACTAGTGAACCGTTTCACACTGGGGTTAGTCTATTGGGCCAGCGAACCGTTTCGCACATGACCAGTGACCTGTTTCGTCACCTGAGCTTTGCTTGAGTTCGGACCAGGCTGAGATCGGATTGCATGTAGTCCTCTACCGAACCGTTTCGCGGTGCGTAGGGGATCGTGAACAGTCAGATTTTTAGTAATGTGAACTGTTACCTATTTGAGATGTGGACCAGAGAGTTGTTATAGGATGGCTAGTTACATGACTTGTTATTGGATGAGTTTGGATTTATTGTGAGAGATAGGCCAGTTATATTTCTTACATACATAGATCGGGATTAATATTTAATTATCTACAATTTGAGACATATGGTATATACATGAGGGTTTCTTTATTTGGATTATTTCGCTCGACGTACTACGTCTCGTGTTGTAGATTTTAAGTATTAATTCCATCTAGTTATATGAATTCGTTACTTGGATGATTATTCTGATCGCTAGCTGCATGATCGACTTGATACTTGGTTGGTTTTCTTGGTCTCTTCTGATTATTTTATTCTAGTGATAGATTGCATTTAGATTTTTAGTATTCTATTTGCATGTTTCTATTATTATTATTACCTGTTTTTATATTTGGTCATTCGATTGTATCATTTCTCTCTGTGGGATCTTGCCGTGTGTCATGCACGCTGACGTACACATGTTTTCTCTGGTGTACGTCAGATTTAGGAGACGAACAGGTTCAGTTGGATATCGTACAGGAGCCAGAGGATTCTCAGCAGGAGTGTCTTGCAGACGGAGCAGAAGAAGAAGTTGAAGTTTAGTTATATTTTTAGTTTTGATAGTCCTTGTTTATCCTTGTAGTACTTCCTTTTCCGTATGATCGATGTATTTTATATTTTCTAGAATTTATTTTTGTAATAAGGGCATGTTGACCCAAGTATTATGTCTGGAATGATATTTCAATTGTGATATGTATTATTTGGTTCCGATTTGTTCATTATATTCTTGCCACTATGATCGGGGACTTGTTACTTTATTTTATTTTGCTTGACGCTTAGGGTATTAGATTGAGAAGAAATAATTTATTATTTATTCTTCTCAGTCTAATACGTTGCGGGCTTGTTCACGTTTCGATTCCTGGGTATTTTGGGAAGCGGGGCGTGACACTACATATTTCATATTTTACATTGAAAGCTATAAAATGAAAAAGTGTATGTGTGTAATATTTAAGCTTTTAAATATAACACATAAAGTAAACACACCTAGACTAACCAAATACTATACCAAGTTATAGATCTTCAATAAGCTCAACTTGGTAGGATGAAACACAATAGAGAATCTTTGATTTGAATGCACAAATGGCCTCATTCCGATTTCCTTCCAACCTCCTTTAGATATCGTCGTTAAGCTCGATTCCATCCAACCTCCGACGTTGATGTTTGTCTCATTTACCTAACGAGCAAATACAAATACTAGACAAACGATGTTAGGGGTTGTTTGTTAATCATCAAAACTAGATTAGACAATAGGCTCATAAATATGAGACCTAACACTAACGTGCTATTTCTTTTACAACTTAGAGTATTAAAGTGCTACCTTTTTTTTTACAACCGAGTGTATTTGAATGTAAAGATGGTGAACCAAGAGGCATTGAAGTGCCATTTAGCCCTTTTTTAATAAAAGTTATCCCTAATCTATTGAAACTATGAATTGGGGTTGTACTCACTTGGAACTGGGATAACATGTGAGACAAGATATTAAGGTGTTAGTCATATAGAACTAGAAGCCCGGATACCAATATTTTTTATAGAGTTAGTCAAATAGAATTCTACTAGAACTGGAATTGAGATAAATTAGTCAAATAGAATTCTACTAGAACTAGAATTGGGATAAAGTTTCAAAATTATTTCACTAACTATTATATCTATATAAATAGCCATCAACCTCTCTCAAATTATCCTTAATATTGGCGAAGAACCACTTGAGAAAAAGTGGAGTTGCGAGTTTTCTCGAGGAGGGGGGGGGGGGGGGGGTAGTCACATTGAACTTAAAATTAGAATTGGGATAATCCGTGGGATAAACTTTTAGGTGTTTGTCACATAGAATTAGGAAGTGAGATATTTTTTTATAGTGTTAGTCAAGTATTCAAGGGTTCCTAGATGGATGAGATTGTTTTCATCAAATCTGGATCATGAAGAGCATCTGACAACATCTTCACAATATCGTCATGCATTTTAACTTCATTTATACTAATATCAGTCACTTTACTATGAGAATCATTTTCCATGAGCACAACTTTACCTTCAATTAATTTATAGGTGGCAAACTAATTTCTAGTGGCACACATAATAAGTACAACAAGAGTTTAAAATCCAGTCATCCTTGGATCTGCCTGAATTTGTCGCCAGGAGAACAAAACCATCAGAATCATCCTCGATAAGGCCAGCCTCCGTGGTATCTTCTTTGCTTTGAGTTTCTTTCTTATCTTTATTCTAAAGTTTCCAACACTCATTCATAACATGCCCTTTCTTATTACCAATAGTTACAAAATTTGTTCTTAGTCTTCGACTTTGATCTCAACTTGGTTTCATTGCTTGAGCCACTCTCTATGTTTCTACCATAAACATCTACAGCTTCAACTTTATCATTACTAGATCTGATCAACCCCTTGTCCATGAATTATTTTGAGAATAAAGATGATTTCACATTTTTCATTGAGATAAATTTTCTGCCATATATCTCAGTTTCCCTAAAATGCTTGTAAGGGGGCGGTAATGAACATAATAACAATAAAGCTTGACTTTCATCTTCTACCTTTACATCTGCATTCTCTAAATCCATAATAATAGAATTAAATTCATCACGATGTGATTTATTTGATGTACTTTCTGTCACGCGAAGCATAAACAATCTTTATTTCTAGTGTATGTGAGAGTTTTTGTTATATAACAATGTTCTAATTTGAGCATTGCAGTCTTCTCCCGCAGAAAATCTAACAATTTTCCAAGCAACGATCATCCTAGCAAGAGGTTTGAGGAGTTGCCACATCCTCAAGTGTTGGTCATAACCGGGGACTTTTCTTGCTAGGAGATGAGTTTCCATTAAAGCTTGAAAAACCTGATTCTTCGTCAAATAGATAGCACTCATGCTATCACAATGAATAGTGATGGACCGCTGTAAAACACCAAGTTTCTACAAAAGCCCCGAAGCCAAATAGCATCCTTCACAGCCTCTGTAATCGCCATATACTCTGCCTCCGTCATCGACAAAGCCACCGTAGACTGCAAAGTGCATTTCCAACACACCGACGCATGGGTCAAAGTAAACACATATCCCGTCATAGACTGGCGCTTATCCAAATCTCCAGCATAATCCAAATTAACATAGCCAATGCACAACTGCCCACCTTTAGTGTCCCGCTCGAAAACCAAACCAACATAGCTACCTGCCATGAATCAACCTCCAAACTCTGCTCGGTCTGTCTGAATGTAGTAGGCACCATCTCATCGATACTCTTCACCGGAAGTATATACGCAACTACTGTGTCAGTATACCGTGCTGGCATCGGTATGTCTCTGCTCTGTCTCCAAACCGTAATAGAATCCTAAAGCTGAGCCGTCAGTCCCTGATCCTGCTCATCTGTACCCGTATCCTTCACGTTGTTAACGTGCTCGCCTGGCGTCACCTTAGTCGGCACTCTAATGGATATTGTACATCTGGACAATGTAGAGCTGTATCGATCTCCACCACCTGTAAAATCTCTTCTGTCGGGTTGTTCTCCACCTGATGAGACCTGAGAAGCTTCAAGATAGAAGCCCCATTGAATGTGACATCCCTACTCAGCATAATCTTGATATCAACTAGATCCCATAGCTTGTATCCCTTAACACCACACTTGAATCCTATAAATATGGCCTTCCTAGCCCTACTTGTACAAAGTCTGCAATGACTTTTCTCCTATGTGCCCCAACCTGTAGTGCCAAAATCTACTCATGTTCACCTCTAAAATAGCTAAAGCTACCTGGCTAACCTCGGTGCTCCCTTTCAGATTATTCAAGTTCTAACTCCGAACTCCCTTCATCACCATCAATGATCTCTTAGTAGCCTTTGCTATAGCGTCCTCAAATGTCACCTTGAATTCCTTTGCCTCCAAAGGTCCGATAGAAATAAAAAAATTTTCAACTGAGAAACAAATCTTACATCATTCAATTCACGTACTACTCCATTGTGCATCCGAATCCGCACAGTACTTATCCCACAAATGCCACATGACTGATCATTTCCCATAACAACAACACCCCTATCAACTCTCTCAAATGATGCAAACCAATCTCGCCTAGGGGTCACATGATAGGTAGCGTCAGAATATAGCATCCAATCTGATGCATCCAAATGGTTCACCTCGGGAGTAATCAAAAGAGAAAAGCTCGAATCATCTGAATTATCGTCTCTTGCAACGTTCACCTCATTGGCCTTCCAGCCCTTCTTCTTGTTATTCTTCTTCTCCTTGAGCTTCGGGCAGTCTCTCTTCCAATGTCCCTGTTCCTTACAGAATGCACATTGGTTCTTAGCTAACTGGCGATGGTCTCTAGACTTTGATCTACCTCTATTACCACCTCTTAGATATGGGCTTCTTTCTCTTGTCGACAAAGCCTCTCTTGAAGTACTAGCATGGGAAGTCTCCATGTATTTCCTCCTTAAATCATAATTCATCAAAGTGTTAGTAACTTCACTATGTGTGATAGAAGATCTCCTGTTCAACAATGTAAGCACGAAGGTATCATACTCCTTATCCGGTAAGGAGCCCAAAAGAATAATAGTCTTGTACTCATCCGTGATCTTCTCATCCACGTTCGCTAAGTCCGACAATAACTTCGTATAGTTGTTCACATGAATTGCAAGCGAGGTGCCCCTGGACATTTGAAATCTGAATAATCTTCACAGCAAGTGCAAACGGTTCTCAACACTCTTTGTAAGGTACTTATTGTTGAGAATCTCTCACATCTTCATTGCAGACGTCACTCCAATCATATCATACTTCAGCACCTGTTCCAAACAGGACCTGATCACCTCACAAGCGTTCCTATTCATCTTTACTCATACCGCTTCTTCATATGTTGGTGGCCTCTCATGGACCATGATGGCCTCCTCCAAATTCTTAGCATTGAGTGCGTCCTGTATGTCGCTCATCCACAAACTAAAATTGATCTTGCGGTCATATTTTACCACACTAATCTTGGTGTTTTAAAAACCAACTTGACTGTACCCGCCATTTTTCTACTTTCACCAACTTTTTCTCCCATACTCACAGACTCTAATTGTAAAGAAAGATCCAAACTTTGATAGAGTTAAGAAGTTACCCAACTGAACCCTAGATCAGATTCCAAATAGATCTCCTAACCACACGAGGAAAGCGAAATCTTCAACAACTCCACAACGCTATCTCCACCGAAGCTTAGAACTCCAAGAACTAAGCTTCTACAATGAATCTTCCTCCACCCAATTCCAAAACCCTAGATCTCAAATCTGGAGCTCTGATACTAATTTTTGCGCGCCTTGCGGAAGCATGCTCGCACACCGAATGAGCCCGTGAGGCACAAGAGAAGAGAAATCAAATCTAACACGATCACAATCCAAACAAATACGACAAACCAATCGCAAACACAGAGATATACGTGGTTCGGCAATTTGTCTATGTCCATGGGGAGAATGGGGAGATTTCACTAACTCGAGGAGACTACAAAGGGTTACAAATCTCTCAAACACTCCAACTAACCCAACCAATTGATCTCTCAACTCACTCACAATTTCTCCCTCTCAATATGCTCAGAACAATCAACAATCTCTGATAAACAATACCCTAATATCGGGTTTCTATATATATTAAATAGCAAATCCAAACCAACCAGGAAAACCAAGTCAGGGCCCAGAATGAGTCGCAGTCTGCCGCCAACAAGGACGCGGTCGACTGACCAGAATGTCAAAACCAAGGCCTGCACAGAATCGCTTCACATTCGACCGCGTTGACCCCGCGGTCGACCATCCAGAGGGTCGAAACTGACCCTGTACCCATGCACGTTTCTGGTTGACCGCACAAGTTACCGCGGTTGACCGGACAGAACCAAAATCTGCCCTTCGTCATTTTCCTACAATGTGCTGTTTCTTTTTAGTATATATATATATATATATCAAATAACAGAGTTCGTATATACTCTGACCAAATCACTTCCAGTGATCACAAGTTAAAGATTTTACATCAAAAAGATTTCTAATTCTGGAAGTCTTAATGTTGCAACCTTTAATATCGAAAGTTGCATATGCCTCAAAACAGACTTAAGATTTATATATTCAAAAGATGCACATACATTGAACAGATTTGCATGTACACAAAACAAATTTGCATATACGTCAAAGCAGATATAAGATTTTTAAATTCTGAAGTTTGAAGCGTATAGTTAACTAAGAAGCAATTTTTTCATCCTTTTCTATCGGGTGAAGGTGGAATAAAGTAACAAAGTCTGGGTAATATTTGTAAAACTGCATGAAGGTGGGGGTTATGTGAAATTAACCCTATATTTTAGTGTCACCGGTTTCTCTTCATGAAAATATAGTTATAGAAAAACTTCTTTATGAAACAGAGAAGATGTTTAACCTTTGTTAAGAAACGAATTCGGGAATGGAGTAGAAAACTTATCCGAGCAACTTAGACGAAATTAGTTAATTTTTTTTTATCAATTAGATGTTTACAGTCAGTTCAAGCAAATCCCATATCTACAAAATCTTAATCCTGATTCCTAAATTGAGATCTCCCTCCCTCCCTCCCTCCCTCCCTCCCCTTGGAAACTAAAACAGAGGGACTCCCCTATAAATTGGAGAGGAAAAAAAGATCATTTCGACGCATATCTTACATAAAACATAATCCTCTTCTTGCAAGAAACAAAAACACCTCACCCTCCTCCTTCAAAGGCCAGCTTGCTTCAAGAAAGAAACAAGCATTTTCAAGAAACCATTCTCTTTCCCAAGAAAACAAACAGGAAAATGGCCTCTCCTGCTTCCACTCCCCAAGAAGGAGGCTCTCCGTCAGAGACCTCCACCCCTGCCGTCGACCCAGCACCCTCCCCTGCCGGCTTCATCTACCTCGACTACTATAATGCTCGCCACGCCTTCAAACCTTTCAGCTTCAACCGTCCACGCCAACTCCAAGATCCCCCCTCACCATTCCCAATTCCTTCATAGCCTGCTCCTCCTCAAAAGGCCTCCTCCTCTGCTACGAATCCGTTTCCAACACCTTCCACCTCCTTAACCCCTTCGTCAATGACTCCACCAGGTGCATACCTGACCCGCCAAGGCAGTACAACAACCACCCCATCCCTACGGTGGTCCTCTCAGTCGAAGACAAATCCGAGGACATTCCTGCATTTTCAATTATCTGCGGCACTCGATGGGACGATGGAAGATACTTTTTCGATTGGTACTATTCGAAAGATGACAAATGGCATGAAGGCACAACAGCAACGGATATCAGGCCCAGTTCTCGTCTCAGGGAGGAGACCGGCGTTGGTAATGATATTGGTCAAGGATTCTGGCTCACCAATGATTCGAAGGCAGTCGTAAGATTTGATACTTTCTCTAATTCAGGCGAAAAAATCGACCTGGCTGGTTTGATTCTCCATTGTTCTTGGCAAAAGCAGCTAGGCCAGGTAAATAAAACCAGTGTTGGGGTTGTTGCAATGCAGGGAAGAACGGTCCTGCTTTTGCGTCTTGATCCCCCAATTAATAATTTGATGAAACATTTTTGGAATATATTAAGGGTTCTGAATTTGGACGAAGCAGGGTTGGGACTGGGAGTGAGATACCCACATGTACGTGAGCTTCTGAGGTTCGATAGTGATGTGCCTCTATGGATAGGCAATCGGTGCATTTTATGGGAGGTAACTTGTGCGGATGAAGATGACCCGAATGCAAGATTCCGTGAGTTTTATGGATGGGAGCGTGCTCCTCTACAGGAATCGAGTACCCTTCCCTATATACGCTCCGAAAGAACCCCAGCAGAGTTCACTATCAAAGAAGAGAGTGACGATGAAGCGAGTGATGGAGAAGAAGAGGATGGGGTAGAGCGAAACAATGAGCAGGGTAATCCCAAGTGCATAGTAAGTAATGGTTTGAATGATAGTCAGGAGGAGAATTGATCAGATTTCTTGTATGCATTGATGCGCAACAACTCTGAAGAGGACGGCACTCATTTGAAGGATGATCTGGAGGATGGGACAGAAGTATTTTTCTGTTTCTTGATCTTGATTAGTTATGAGTTTGGATGATTGTTCAGGTTCTTGATTAGTAGCTCTTGTTCTACTATACTGTTTTACGTTCAGTCTTGAGTTAGGTGCTATTTTTCAGAATTGGTTGATGTAAATTTTAGTCAAGAATTTTCTGGCTTCATGTATGTAACATTTGAGAAGGAGCAATTTGTTCAAAGCATCAGAAAGGTGAAATCAAGTTTCATTTCCAGTTACAAATAATTTGATGTTTCCTACGAGATTTGATCAGATTTTTTTGATGGAAGCATGCATGTTTGTGCAATTTTTTATGTATAGCAAAATTCATATGTTTGCTGTATATGCAATAGTTGCCAAATTACTCTTATTTGTTCCCCGTCATTGTGGATGATGTCCTTCAGTGATTGCAGGTCAAGCTCCCGATGAAAAACATGCTTCATCCATTGTGATAAGCATTGGCCTTTTTGAAATAGGTCTGACCGATAGTGTTTAATGTAAAGTTAAGAATATGCATCTTTTGAATAATAGTGCATTTCATTTTATTTTTCCTGCACAGCTCAAAAAAAAAATTTTATTTTTCCTGCAGGTTATGGTCTTACTTTCTTATTTCATTTATAGTCGACCTTGTTCAGCTATGATTTTCAGAGAAAATGATATGTCACTGGACATTCAGTTTTTACCTTCTTCGTCTAACATAGTGGTAAAATATGAGCTTTAGGTAGCTAGGTCCATCTTAACGGAAGTAGCTGTGCAGCCTAGGCTTTTAAGTTCATGACTCTGTTACAAATACATCACAGCTAGGCTTGAAGTTCATGACTCTGTAACAAATACCCGGAAGATAACAGCCAATTAAGCCCCAAATATCTCAAACACACACACACACACACACACACACACACACACATGTTAGTTAAGCAAAAGTTCTAAATGTTAGTAGTATCAAGACAAATGACCACAGATAGGGTATACAGCAATTACAGAGTAAAGACACTACAAGCATATCAGAACATATTTTGATCATGTCTGTAATTTCAGGTCAGAAGTATTGGAGTGAGCCTAACTAGTTTAGAAAAAATAAGGTGAACTTCATGTCCCTGTTCCTAGTCGGGGATGGAACATGGTTATCAAGTGCCTGGGGTCATAAAGTGACACAGTAACTTTTAAACATGAAGGGATGGCGACATTTCCGTAGTAAATTTACATGCATATTTATGTGCATTTGCCTATGTAGTTCCATTAGCAGCATGAGAACATGTATGAAACCGCATGTATAAGAAGGAAATAGATGGATACATGCAGAAAAGCATGTATTCTTGCATTCATCATACGCTATGCTTAGAAATGTTATCACAATTTTTAGCAAAGTGTGAAAAGTGAATGTGAAAGTTCCAGCATGTACAAAGTAAAGAAACATGATGAATAAACATGCACGCACGCCCACCTCCACGCATGAACGCACACGTGCATGCTGGATATCATGTGTTGTATGGTAGTATCCGATCTGCACATCGATTTTCTATAACCCTGGAGACGTCTCCTGTCTTGATATTGTACAAAATCACTGTATCCTCATAGTGAAAGACCGACCTCACCCTCATGTACAGCTTCTCTCCACCGTAAAATGGTAGAGGCAACAACTTGTTCATGTAGAACATGCGTTCTACCTTCTTACCCTTCCTCATCAGCAGCAGGCCCAACGGTAGAAAGAAGGACTCGTTATCCACAATCATCTGAAAATTATTCACCTTGTATATCTGCTCCCAATTGCCATTGTTGTTCAACAACCACACTTGCACATGGAATCCACATATTTTCGTGTATGTCAGTTGATCCTTACACACTCCCATCTCATTGAAATTTAAGCCAGCTATATTTTCAGGTAGTGTTATGATTGTGCAAACATCTTCCTCAATGTTGAATGACATCAACTGATTGGAGCATTCCCAGTATACAACTCCTTTGACATATATGGATTTCCCAAGCTTGATGAAGTCTCGGATAGTAACTTTTGCATTGGTTGAAACCCACTTGCTAGTGGTTGATGAGAAGATCACAAATCCAAAGGTGAGTACATGACGACGCATTGCACGAGTACTCTCGCAATCATGACGGAGCTTGACAGGATGGATGATTTTGTAGTCTGTAGACGAGGTTTTTGGCTCGAAAGCCAGAGCAACGGAGTTTACGCAGCCACCGCTGTCAGGGATGACACGGCCCTCGCTTGTTAGAGGATTGTGAACATATAAGAAACTATGGTTGATGGTATTATTCTCCAATTCAAGGCAGAGGAGGCCATTGGTAGAGCTGATGAGCCTAGCTCGATAATCATCATTAGGCAAGAAGGAGTTGGGATATGATTTGCAAACCGTGATTCCAGGCGTAGTGATTGTGTACACAAGCGTTTCATCTTTGCCAACCGAGACAAGTTGGTAATTTGGGAGGAACTTGAGATTGTTCCACTTCTTGCAGACGCACTTGAATCTGCAAAGCAATTTGTAAGGAAGCCGCGGGAGGATTTCACAGAGGATCAGTTCCTCCGGGATCATGCAACCTGCAGTTACCGGAGCTGATGCTGGCGATGATGGTTCTCTCTTCTGCTTCTTTGTTTTCGTCGTAGCAGAAAACTCATCATCGTCCATGGTTTAGGGTAGCTGCGTGTAGCTAGGCTTCTGATATTTATAAAGCCTGGGACTCCCATCTAATTACTCTCCTTGTTAACCCTCAGCTTGAATATGAGATCAGTAATTTGGATATGAGAGGAGAGAATTGTTGTTCTGTTAATAAAATTTTAATTTGAGCAAAACGGATATTTTGTTTTCCTTGAATTTTATTCAAAAGCGACATCTTTTTAACTGCTACTTTTTTATCTACATACCCGTAAACTGTACGGCGCGCATTCCCCCCCC
>BQKN01062618.1:27094-38073 GCA_022839385.1 Asparagus kiusianus
CCCTTAAGTTTATCCTTTAGATCATCGTATTTACAAATTTGCCTTATGTACTGTTACATTGTGGACGATTGTGGGTTATTCGTCATGCACCGAGGCAAATTTCCTTGAAAGAAACCACGTTCCTACCCTCTTCTAATATATATGTAGCGAGGCAAAGATGAGGACAGAAAATGAATTTTGCCTTAATTATGTACAGAATCCACCCAACATCAAGGGGTGATTAGTCAAACAGAACTCGAAACTAAAAATAAGATAATTTTTAGGATAAAACTTTGTAGTGTTAGTCAATTAGAATTAAAATTAGAATAAAATTTTACAGTGTTAGTCTACTAGAACTCTGACAAAACTAGAACTGAGATAATTGTACAAAATTATCCCACTTTTTTTATTTTTTCTATACAAAAATGAGAGTTCTAGTCTCTCAAATTATGCTAAGTGTTAGATTGGAACTAGATGGTAAATAACTAGAACTCCTATTTATTTTATTATTATTTTTTTTATATTTTTTTACTTCTTTGCTACTATGTCCATCACCATCATTAGGTCATGCCATCAAATCAGACCCTGCACCGTGTGGGGTTTTGATAGCCACACATGGGGTCAGTAAATAACAGAACTGCCCCCTTGGTTGCCACTAGATGTGGCTCAGAACCTCCCGCATGGTGTAGCAGGTTCCCCTTACTCTCATTTGTCTGTGCGCGCGCTTTTTTTTTCAAACCCATAAATAGTCTATGATTTCATATATCAAATATATTTGTAATCCTACAAACTTGTTTCACAGAAAATTGTTGGAAATTTCCAAGTTTGCTTTCTTGAATTTTTTAGCTTTTATTTTTGTATCCTAGAAAGAGAATGAAATTTTGTCTCCTTCTTTATTTTACTAACGTAAGCATGAAACCACGACAGACTCTTAGAATGGATGATTCATCCCATTCTTATGAAGGAATTCTTGATAATACTTAAGCGTTAAACATGAAATAACAGGAGAGGACATTTAAAAAAAGCTCGAAAAAAAAATCTCTATGAAATTTTCTATGCCTCGTAGGGCCCAGTTTTTCTAAGGCTTGATTTGGCCTTTAAACTGGTTTGTTTTGGATTTAGATTCTCTCCAATTAGGTGGTAATTGAAAAGACTTCAATTCCTCTAGTCAATGCTATATATTCTGAATTCAATGGATAAAATTATGTCACATAAAACTCCACTATTATGATCGTAGTTTTCAAAGAATAGTGTTTTCCAAAAAAAAATAGAGGTTTTCAAGGACATAGTAATTTTATATCGTGGTTTAATCTTATCTCTTGAATTTGGAATATATGATAATGATATCACCTAATTGGAGAGGATCCGGCTCCTTTTGTTTTGGTCCACCTCCCCCTTGATAAAAATAGAAAAAAAAATTTATTTTATGACAAGGCTATGGCTAGCTTTGGCCAAATTTTAGGGTAGTTGCCAAGCACTGAGTACTAAAAGCTCAATTCATAGAAACTCTCTTCATTACAGGATATGACAGTTGCAGTCGATCTAATTTATATCATTGCTGTACTTCTTAAGGTAAACCGGAGGAGGAACAAAACTGGGGAGTATATAACCAAGAAATTCTTAACCAAATTTCTTGTTTTTTATTGTGAACCTAATGACTATGATCTAAATTATTTAGATTAATGCCCCAAGGACCCAAAATATGGGACCAAAGGGTGGAACAGGTGATGTGTCCCTCCTTTATTGGTTAATGAGCTGGCATGGCCAGCTCATTAACCAATAAAGAAGGGACACATCATTTGTTCCACCCAATGTTCCCATATTTTGGGTCCCCGTAGCAGCGCTCAATTATTTAACATGTGCAGTTTTCTACTTGAAACTTTTGAGGAATAGGAGGCATGTTATTCACCGTTCACCAATAAGAACACCAGACAAAACATAAGCAGGAGAACTTTGGGCTACTATTCCATAGTTCACACATAAATAATCCTTCTTTATTTTTATTTTTTTTGGCCCGTGGTCTTCTTATAGTTAATCTACATATGTACACATAGCAATATCAAAGACATCAATTTGACTTCATAACAACTACTAATCTACAACTCGTCTTCGAATTTCTTCACATCAAAATCGTTCTCAACCCATGCAGCATAACCTCCTCCCATGTTCTTCACATTCTTGAAACCCTGCAGAATTGAAGAGCAACTTAGTTAAGATCACATCCCATGTGATGAAGAAAAACCAAAAAATGGGAGCTAGCCATGCATGTCAAATATTATTTAGCAAATTTCCATTTCATCAGATCGTTTGTAATGACTTATCTCTGAAAAATTAGTTACGAAACAATTAATAGAGAATGAAAGAGGCAATTTTTTTACCGCCAAACTACCACCTTGATACATTTTGCATGTACTGACTCTTATAATGGTGCATACAGTTACTCCTAAAAACTTATGCAGATTGCTAGTTTCTTTGATGTGAAAAACCATATTTACTTCTAGAAGTTATTATCAAATATTCTGCAGAGAGAAAAATTATCCCTAGCAAAGGATAGGAAATTAAAAGCAACCGATACTCACAGCTTTGAGAAGATCAGTTGATGCTTGTAATGATCGCACCCCACATTGGCATTGAAATTATGCAAGGAAAACTAAAGTCAGCACTCAGCTTAAATTATTTTGTCAGAATAACAAAAAATATTTATTAACCAAGAAAACAAGAGCAATGAACTTCAGTTACCACAACTATCTGATCTTCATTGTTGCAGACCAACGAGACCTGCTCAACAAAGTCCGGGTTCTTCACCTTTCCTGATTAATTATACATAGCAGTATCACTCACATTGTTAGAAACGTCGTAAATTAACAAAGATCATGTAGATAACTCAAGGCAAGGCAGAAGAGCACTTGCCTTCTGGAGTGAAGAACCAATAAGGAACATTGAGTGAATTCTCTAGGTGGCCCCTCTTGAGTTCCTCCACAGTCCTTCAATAAAATCCAAAAAATTATTAGCAATTTTAACAACAAAAAAATTATTGGATGAGAAAGAATGGTCAACCTGACATCTAAATAACGGTGGCCCGAAGAAATGAGGCCTTTGGCTGAGTGAACATCCACGGTAATAATTTCTTCGGTGTGAGGGTTGCCTGAAAAAAAAAACATGAGCAGTGTGATCATTTGATAATTGTCTGTTGAGGCTCGACGTCGTCACAGTTTGGCTCAGAAGCCTGCTCAAAACCAGATCCTGTTCTCCTCTCTAGTGCACCACCAAGAACACAAGGAAAGAGCTCGCTGACAGGGTCTGGCCCTCAAACACACACAAAGATGAAAGGGGGATTCGCACAAAGCTCTTCAGAGCACAAAGCTCTTCAGAGCACAAAGCTCGGGTAAGGGGGAAGGGACACACAACGGGGTGAGAGCACAAAGCTCACAGGAGCACAAAGCTCACAGGAGCACAAAGCTCTATAGAAGGGAGATCGCACAAAGGGGAGGAGCACCAAGCTCTCAATCTCGTCACCGACTCTTCTTCCCCATCCTTCATCCCAAGCTACTACCAACCCTTGACTATTATAGAGAAGGGCGCAGCCGACAAGGGAGAGAGGCTAGGGAACAGAGTAGGGATGGCAAATGAATGGTTTTGTTTGGGTTTTAGTTGGGTCATAAATGGGTGGTCACATTTATGACCACTTAACCATTTATGACCCATTTAACATTTGCTAAATGGATTGGTTCTCATCCACACATTTACTAAATGGTTGGTTCATGGGTAACCAAACAATCCATTTAGTTATGATACTTTTATATATATGTAAGTTTCAGCGGGGTTTTTACAAACTTTTAGGGGGTTTTCTGTAAACTCACAGGGGGTTTTGGTAAACTGTAAACTTTTAGGGGGTTTTCTATAAATTTTCAGGGGGGTTTTTGCAAACTTTTAGGGGTTTTTCTGCAAACTTTTAGGGATTTTTTTACAAACTTTTAGAGGGTTTTCTGCAAACTTTTAGGGGAGTTTTTGCTAAACTTTCAGGGGGTTTTTCGCAAACTTTCAGGAGGTTTTTGGTAAACTTTCAGGGGGTTTTCTGCAAACTTTCATGGGTTTGCTGCAAAGTTTCAGGGGGTTTTCTGTAAAGTTTTATGGGTTTTTTTTGCAAAATTTTAGGAATTTTTTTGCAAACTTTCAGGGAGTTTTCTGTAAATTTTCAGGGGGTTTTGGTAAACTTTCAGGGGGTTTTTGCAAACTTTCAGGGGGTTTTTTACAAACTTTCAGGGGGTTTTTGGTAAATTGTTAGGGAATTTTATTTAAACTTTCAGGGGATTTTTTACAAACTTTCAGGGGGTGTTTTGCAAACTTTTAGGGGGTTTTCTGTAAATTTTCAGGGGGATTTTTGGTAAACTTTTAGGGGATTTTCTGTAAACTTTTAGGGGTTTTTTGCAAACTTTCAGGGGGTTTTCTGCAAACTTTCAGGGGGTGTTTTGTAAACTTTCAGGGGATTTTTTGCAAACTTTTAGGGGGTTTTTTGTAAACTTTCAAGGGTTTTTCTGTAAACTTTTCGGAGGTTTTAAAACTGAGAAACACATACACGAAATAAATAAAGAATTCACCTATTTTTACAAATTTCTTATCCAAATAAAAACTTTGTTGTCATTATGAATAGAAAACATGTCCTTTCATATATTTTATAGATTGGTTCATGTGTTCTTTTCTTCCAAAGTTTTTATTTGGAAGAAAACCTCTAAAAGTTTGCAGAAACCCCCTGAAAGTTTACAGAAAATCCCCTAAAAGTTTACAAAAAACCTTTAAAAGTTTACAGAAAACCCCCTAAAAATTTACAGAAAACCCCCTAAAAGTTTACCAAACCCCCCCTAAAAGTTTACAAAAAACCCCTGAAAGTTTGCAAAACCCCCTCTGAAAGTTTACAGAAAACCCCCTAAAATTTTACAGAAAACCCCCTGAAAGTTTGCAAAAAACCCCCTGAAAGTTTGCAGAAAACCCCCTAAAAGTTTACCAAAAACCCCCTAAAAGTTTAGTTAAATAGTTTGGGTGGGTTATGGGCGGATCAAGACCCGCCCATTTAATACCCATTTACCCTCTATAGAAATAGTTACCCAACCCATTAGACCCATTTAGTTAAATGAGTTAGGTTGGGTGGGTTTCACAGTGGATGGATTTGGTGGGTTATTGGTTTTGGACCAGAATTGCCATCCCTAGTCTCGTGTAGTCGCCAACGAGAAAGAATCAAGGCAGAGCAAAAGGCCCACAACATTTCACATAATCATCACAATATTTACACATAATGAATTCTGGCAGCTAAACAAGCTAGAATAATATCGTTCACGGGGTTCTCACACGTTGGGTCCACCTTTGCCTGTATAGTTAGTTGCTCTCTATTATACAATATTTCAAAACCTTAAAACCTTGTCAATGTTGTGCCTTAAGCTAAAATTTCAATTTTAAGCACAAGGTGTAATGGTATCTATCAATAATAAACTTTGAATAAATCTAACCACACTTGCCTCGATATTCTGAATCGAATTAGAAAAACAATATAGAAAATTATCCAAATTATAGAAAAGCACTAGCAAGCTGAGTACTTAATCAAACAGCAGATAACAGATGAGCTTCCCTATCAATCACCAATGCGAAGCGACTAGGACACAATAATCTAGTACTTGAATTAACTGCCTCCATACGGCTTCATTTAACCTGACCTTTCCTTTTCTTTTTATAGCCTATTTAAAACTCTGGGGTCACAGTTAACAACGCAATTGTAGTAACCATAAGACTGAACATAAATGTGAAATCCACTCCTATATACTTATAGGAGGATCCAAATAATCACGCTACAACAAATGCTACAGTGAATTATTATTGTATCATTATTACTGTAACACAGACGGGACTGTTGTGTTTAAAAAAGATTATTGTAGCATTAAAAATCACTAGAATTACTGTAGCAAAGTAGGCCGCACGGGTTGCGCACTAGTTATTGTGATCCAACAAGAGTTAGAAAGCACAGGCTAATACCTTGCCAGAAGCAAAGCAGACTTTTTAAGTTCCTGCACAAACCATGCCTGACCTAAACCTCAAGGTTCCAGATGATCTAAAAATAATATATGATGCAATATTTTATACAGTTTCTTTTTGCAGAATAAAATTTATAACACTGCTTAAGGTAAGGTCACTGCCTCAGTTGGTCATAAGAAAAAGCTAAGATTTTAATAAAAATTTAATTCCAGACAGTTGCATCAGGGATTTCAAATTTCAACACAAGTTAGGCTCCATGCTCAATATCGTTGCATAAGATGATCAAAAGTAACAGGCTTGTGGTGTAAATATGGACTACAGGACTTTCCATGACACAATGCAGAATCATGAAACAATGTAGTTATATAGACGGACCGTATCAGCACACAAAATAGAGCTGGTAGAAATAATTTCTGATGAAAATAGGAACAGAAACTTCCTTACATCTCCAACAGAGGTAAGCTCAAAAATAGAGGTATTTCATCTACGGAATCACGTTTGAGCATCAGATTTCACCATAAACAGCAAGCAGGCACGAGCAGCTTCAGGATATCAATTATTTGTCACCCTTGTTTTCTTGGTTATCTTCACTTTTCTTTTGCTGGAGTAAAATCAGAAAAGGTCAGAAAAGAGTTGCAAAATCCCAAAAGAAAGAAGTCTTATGAGGTCTAACTATATGATAATGGTTGGAAACAGTCTAATAAGTGATAATGATCAGAAGCTAAATCAGTAATTAATCATATCACAGTCAACAGCGCAATATTCTGTCTACAATAGGTGAATGATTTTTTATTTTCAGGATCTAGAAACTGTAAAATACCAGTGAGATCACATGAGAACCTCACTCCAAGACGGAAGAGTAAAAATACAGGAGAAAAAAACACCAGTGTACATAATGGTGTGCATTGTGTGATTTAGAGGAGGTTCTGGTATTCTCTTTGCGGGTACATGTCTGTATGATATCGAAGGCATCCAGCCACTTGCTCTCATCCCTAAAACCTTATCATGGATGGTCTTGTGTGCAAACAAGACATCAAGTGTCCATGCCTCTTCTAAGCATATGCCTGAACCTCGAGCATGTGGTCAATGATCAAGGAGAAAACCCCGTCAGATGCTCTCCCTATGGATGGTGGATATTGACCTCAGGACCAAATACTTGTACTAAGCTCCATTACAGGCTAATAGTATATCTTTTAAAAAGACTTCTAGCTTCAAAACTCCTTTGAGGGTAGCAATGAACACTAAACACTTTTACCAGTGTAGACTGCACTTCACACATGAAGACAGAATTCATCATAAAAAAATTTACGTCATTAAGCAAGTTTGGAATTTGGCAGAGACAACCAAACACCTTAATCCAAGATCTTGGGCAAAGCAACCTAAATTTTTTCTCCATTCAGCAATACCAAGGATCATCTCTACTAAATCATCAGCAATCACATTTGTTATTATCCCCCATCCATGGAAGATGAATTCATGGCAATACATCTTAAAGTACTAACTTGAAATAAAAATTTTTTGTTAGTTGTCCATTTAGCTACACTTAGCTGAATAAAGATAACAGTTACATGTAAATACCTCCTATAGTATAAATATTAAACGGTAACTTAAATTACTTTTCCCCCAAGTTTGGGCTAAAACTAATTATTTCAGTAATAGAGGTGAAAGAATTGTCATCCATATAAGTACCCCTGTAGTTTCAAACTATCAAAAAAATTAAATAAATTAGGTGAAATTTTGAGCTTTTTTTGAAGTACACTACGCTAGCGTATTTATTACATCCATACTTCTAATCCTAAGCCTAATATAAATTTGAAATCAAAACCATGAATTTCAAAATGTGATTCAAAATCCAAAATCTTAAAACAAAAACTAGTACTTAATTTTGAAATAAAATACTAACAATTGTTAAGTAATCAATTACAATAACAACACTAATTGTTGACAAATCATGTTTACAATTTATTAAAAAAGAATTTTGTAGTAATAGGTATATAATTATTTTGAATTATTTGAATTAAGATTAGAAATAAGAGCATATGTCATACTGAGCTTTGATTTGGACTAAGGAAAAGGTCATTCGATGATTACATTTTATATTCTTTCTTTTTTAATAAACACAAGGATTTTTTTCATAAACATCAATTCCATGGTTACTTTTAGATTTTAGGAGATAAAAATGAAAACATAATACACTTTGGGAGCGGAAAGTGTTGGAAAACAAGTATAGAGGGAATGTAATATAGAGGTAAATTTTGGAAGAAATAAACATTTGCCCTAATTTTGAATAATTCATTTTGATAACCTATAAAACATTTGTCTCTACCAAATGCATTTGTTTGAAACTTGACAACAGAAAACCGTCCGTGGAAGAAAAATAAAAGCAACAGAGAGAAATATGGTGTGTTTGGGCATGTGAGTGCTTTTCAACAATGCTTTTGCTACACCCACCCACCACGCACAACTTTCATGTTTATGTATGTATCGGGCACAGGTCGACTTGAAGAATGCTTTTGCTACACACCCCCACCACGCAAAACTTTCATGTTTATGTATGTATCGGGCAAAAGAGAGAAATATGGTATGTAGCATAAATACTTTGAGCTGTACCAATGCCTGATTCAGTGATACCTAGATAATACGTAAATCTTTAGATACTTACTGGATACAGATCTGATAATACTACTGCCATTGAAAAAAGCCCGTTACATAACTCGTTATTTTGCATTATGCAACCTAACAAATCTTAAATGTTCAATAACCTTTGAAATAACTTAGGCATGCCATAACTCTACGCTATTACAACATAATATGCATTTTTTTCAATATAACTTATGTTTGCTAAGTCTTCGTGGCTTATTTTGGTGACATCATTATATGCTTGTGAAATTATAAATATGACTAATAAAATGAATATGAAATTATGAACAAGATGTAAATTTATGATTGTATATATGTATATTTCACGGTGATGATTGTAAAATAAAGAATTTTTATAAAACAATTTTTATTTTAAAATTCTGTTCCTAATTCTTAAAATCATTATGAATATTTTTAGGGATTTTTAGATATTAGTCCCTCAAATCTTCATATTTTGATATCAGTCCCTCAAATTACCTTAAGATGTTGATATTAGTCCTTCCAATTAGTTGGTGTTAAAAAGAGAGGAATATTCAGTTTTCTTTAACTTTCTTCTTGGATGGACAATTATATCCCTCATTTGAGGTACCCAAACTCCAACCCATTAAACATAAAACCGTTAAAAGTCCTCAAAAGCTCAATCCAAACCCATTTATTCAAAACCTAATTTCACAACATAAAACCGTTAAAACTCCAACCCATTTATTCAATTCAAACCCATTTCACCTTCTTCTTTCTTCCCAACGGTACAATTGTGATTGGATTGTCAATGCTTAGAATTGGCTTGAATTGGGCGGCATAGTGGAAGTTGAGGGTGAATTGAGTGGCATGATGAATGACATAGAAGGGATAATTGACAGAGGTCACTCGAGTCCTTGTAGTACTCGCTTCAAATAATTCTCAGATTCTTCGGCATGAAGACCATAACTACATCTCCGACATTGATCTTATCCGATCAGCCAGTGACCGATTCCATGAGAACCATGTCACTAGTAGAATTGAACATGGGCATCGTACTAGGACCTCCCAATCTCTCTCTGTTTCTCTTTCATAGAGCTCATGTGTTAAGGGCCATCTCCTATAGTGGCAACCTAAACCTTCATTAAAAAAAGAAACCCATAAAAATCTCTTTGGAAGTGATTTAAATGAACCACTATCTGATCAGCCGGTGACCAATTCCATGAACACCACAGCACTAGCAGAATTGAATGCAGGCATGATACTAGGACCTCCCAATCTCTCTCTGTTTCTCTTTCATAGAGCTCATGTGTTAAGGACCATCTCCTACAGTGATAACCTTAAACGAAAAACCCAAAAAAAAATCTCTTTGGAAGTGATTTAAATCAACCCCTTCTTATAGACAAGGCCACCACCCCAACATCAAAAAGCCATCATCAATACATCAACTAAATCCACATCCAAGTAGCTAAATTTCTCAGAAAGCCTTAATTCTCAAATGGGCCTTTCTTAAATCATCTCCATGTTTTTGGGGAAAAAACTGATGAGAAGAGAAAATGGAGAAGGATTTAGCTAAAAATATTTAAGAGATGGATTTAGCTGAAAATATTTAAGAGAGGTGGGTAATAATGTAATTACCCAACTATGGTTAGTCTAATCCAACCATGGTTTAGAGTTTCTAACAGATAAGTTGACAGAAGGACTAATATCAACTTATTAAGGTGATTTGAGGAACTAATATCAAATTATGAAGATTTGGACAACTATTAGAATACTAATGATTTAAGGGACTACTATCGAAAAATCCCCTTTGTTTTAAATTAAGGGGTTTTTAGATATTAGTCCCTTAAATCATCAAAATTTTGATATTAGTCCCTCAAATGGGTGTGTACTTCAATTTCTTTTGATTGTCTTTTGAACTTTTTTTAGCTATAGGGTTTTATAATGATAAATGGAATGGAGAACAGAAGAAGAGAAGATTCCAGGGGTTAGAAAAGGAAAAACAAAACATCCACTCAAATGAATATTACTGTAATAGTTAGTCTGAACTTAATCATGATTTAGGGTTTTTAACATTTAAGGTGACAGACCAATATCAACATACTAATGTGATTTGGGGGACTAATATCAAAATATGAAGATTTGGGGGATTAATATCAAAATACTAATGATTTAAGGGATTAATTAAAAAAATCCCTTTAATTAAACAAAAGAAAATATGTAAACTCTAATACTCTATTGCATTGTGCTTTACGATATCGAGAGGCCTTAAGTTACACATTATTGCTAGATTTGAGAGTGTTTTCTTTCAATTTTCATTTTAAACTTGAAGCACATGCGGTTTTGTATTGGCTGTTAAGCAATTATGACATATTTTTTTT
>BQKN01062618.1:47681-64684 GCA_022839385.1 Asparagus kiusianus
TCTCTCTCTCTCTCTCTCTCTCTCTCTCTCTCTCTCTCTCTCTCTCTTAGAGTTATTGATTACACCATAAATCGCAGGCGCAAATTACACTATAAATCGCAGGCGTAGAAGAAGCTTGAAGCTAGAAGATAGCCTTCATCCGATCCCTGGAGCATATGTGGTTGTTGTGCAAATTTAGGTTTCAAATCTCAGCCAATAGATCTGAGATCGAGGCCTTTGATGCTAAGAATTAGGATGCTGATAGAAAATCCTAGCCGCTCTCAATTTCCCTCTCCCCCTCTCTCTCTCTCTCTCTCTCTCTCACACACACAGACAAATGCTCAAGGATGAGATATTTCCCTAATTTTTTTCTAGGGTTTATTATTGGTTACTATAAATTCTTGACACCCAATTTTCTAGGGTTTCTTCTTGATATATTGATTACATTTAAAGTGAAGAAGATCATTTTATGAGAGATCAATATCTCTATTTTATGTTGTTGTCAAGCCTCCGATGCTTATGTGAGAAATCAACTCTCTTGAGAACCCTACATATCCCCCAATTATTGATCATTGATTTTTTTTTCATGATGCAGCTTCCAACATCCGCTCATGAAAATCTCAATTATTCTCGCTTCTCTACCCTCACTGTAGCGG
Source organism: Asparagus kiusianus (assembly GCA_022839385.1). Lineage (NCBI taxonomy): Eukaryota > Viridiplantae > Streptophyta > Magnoliopsida > Asparagales > Asparagaceae > Asparagus > Asparagus kiusianus. The sequence goes on from BQKN01062618.1 coordinate 48,317, forward strand.
CACTTGCCCTCAGAGCCCCACAAGGTAAATTCCTTAAAGTGAGCATTGCTGCATATACCTTATGATTTTGAGTTTGTTGGTTTACTACATAACCTTTTGAATTTTGAGTTTGTTGAATTACTGTTTTGTTGGTATGGCATTTTGTCAAGCACATTATATGCATTAAAAATTGAGAAAACTGATAAAATGTCACCTTTTTGATGAGATAATATTAAATATATAACAATTATGAGATTTCCTCCGGTGAGCACTCCGACACTCAAGTCAGTAATCGGTGGAATCAGTATGAAGAAAAGTGCAAGACTAAGTTTTGGGTTCAGAGAGTTTAGACCTGAGAATGGTAAGGATCTCTCATGTTTATGATAGATATCAAGGATAGATTGGTAATCTAACTCAGCTGACGAAAATGATATTTTGTTTATGCTTTACACCTGTCGACAACTAGTTGGGCAAATTCATGAGAGTCGTTCATATACATTTAATGTGATAGTGACAAAATGACAAAGGGCGGGCACAATCCGAGGAGTCGTTATTACATCTAACCCGCATTTAATAAGATATCGACTGGGTGACAGAGTATGGGCGACACTTGAAAAGTCATCATCATGCATGGTCGTGTATTAAATGTGGGTATTTTTGACGAGGCGGTCAAACATCCTCCTGACTCGCGATAAATACTCTTTGGTGTAGTTTGACCTGAAGATGCCTCTCGACCTGCACTGCGATTGGCAAAGGGATCAGCCAGTCCGGGCTGATTGTGGCTATACTCATATGACCTAATCTGCTTGACTAACGCATGGCCAGTTCTCAAGGGTTTATAAAAACTTTTGTTTTTTAGGGTATAACATTAGCCCCTTTCGTTCAATCCCAGAGAAGTCAGGCTCTAGAGAAATTGAACCATTCGCCTTCACTATCCTTTGGATTTAGATCATCATGGGTAGTTCATTGTCGTCAGCAAAGATTATGTGCCTGGGTTTTTAGGTAGGGATGCTTAGGTTAATGGATCATTGACAACAAAATCTTAGGGATCCAAGTTTGTCAGTTCAAATCTATCCACGTGTAAGCTATCAGAGGCTGGTTAGTGTTTATAAAATACCTTTGCCCCTCTCCCTTTCTCCTTTGCACTTCTCAAGTTTGGAATCCTAAGAATTTATATTCCCAGAAACTTTAGTGTTTCGATCATTTTTTAACTTTCCTTGATGGCTTCTAACTTGCAATCATCTCTAGCTCACAACAAGGTAAGGATGTTGCTTCTTCACAATACACGTTGATAGTTTGCCATGATGATCTCCAGAGTCAGGTGAAAAGTTATGACATCCCCAATTCTTGTACGTAAGCTCCATCTGGGTGTCCCATATACGGTCATGGGAGCCACGAGGTGCCGATGTACCGACACCATCTTGATTATGGCCTCTACTTGCTTGTGCATCTTTTTTCTTGAGAATGTGTTTCGAGTTCTTGGGAATTCATCTGTGTACTCAAAACCTAACGTGGTGGTCTTCTTGACCACTTTTCTAGTCATTTGTCACCGAGTCGATGTCGAGCTGACCTTAAGGAACCTAGATCATTCGCTATACATCAAAGCTAGCATGAATGATGGGCATTTTATCTCCAATCTTTGGGTGGATTCTGGTTGCTCACGAACATTGCGGACACCAACAAAAAATGGAAAGTGAGCTTTTAGTTTATCATCGATGCTTATCCAATCTTGGCCTATTCTTCATGGTTGGAGATCCTCAAGGACACCTTGAAGATAGAACCTCTCTCAAACTTGAGAGGTAAGGCTTGGAGAAGATCTGAGCCTACTCACGTAGGGTCGAGAACCTTTCTAATAACACTGTTGTTCGGATCACTACTATATCTCACGCAAAGGTCACAGAGGTGTACTTGGTTTGTGCTAGGCTTTTAGCTGATGAGATGCACTCGGATGAGGTCCCTTATGCTAATTTTTCTTTAGGTGGAGGAGCCTTTGCTTCGAGTTGGCGGAGGAGGAGGTTTAGAGTCTTCTCTAGAATCCGGCTGAGCTAACTGCCCAGCTTAAGATGGGCTTGGCAACATCTACCTCTCGAGCTGAGAGGTTCGAGAGGAGGAAGAAGAAGAAGATTGTTCTAAGGGTCATCGGGTACAGTTATTATTGTCGAGGATTAAAGTGAGTGAATCCTAGATAAAGCCGGCAGATTCTCTCCTTCATGAGTCCTTCACCGATGAATGTTGTTGATTTGGGTAGTCCATCTCCATTGTTAGCTGTCAAATGGGGGGAGGTGACTGAAGAGATTCCTTTGACCCCTCTACCATTAACGAGAGTCAAACCACTTATTAAAGGTAGTGCCATCATCTCAGCTAGGGTAGTGAGACCACCAACCCCTCAAGAAGGCTAGGGAAAGATCCGACTGTGAAGGAAGAGTCAAAATCGATAAAGGAGTCAAAAGGTGGATAGGAGCATACTGGGGAGTCTGTTGTAGAGGAGGAGGTTCCGACAAGGGGTCATTCCAATGGCCTTTCGCTCATTGTTTGGATGAGATTCCTGGCCCTGAGTGGGAGAGGTTAAGATTGATCTTCATCGGGTTATCCAAGACTGGGCCTAGAGTCTCAGCTTAACCAGGAACGTGTGGTGGAGTAGATCTATCTCTCTGGTGACTGGGCTTTGCTACGTGAGATGCCCAACTAGGATTCGTACAACATCTTGCGGAGTTACCTAGTGAGGGGTGCGCTCATGGAGGATAAGCTTTTTAGCATGCTCATGATTTTTGGCAAGCTTGAGTGGTCTCGCGAGCTTTTCAATAAGCTCCAAGAGGAGATGGTGGCCCAAAGAGCTACTTTTGAGTTAGCTGAGCCTGTAGCTGCTTTATGGGTGAAGAAGCTAGTCTAACTCAAGGGAGAATGGGAGCAACTAGAATGCAATTAAAGTGATAGATTGAGGAGGTCCAGGCTACCACTGAGGGTTCTTGCTATCAGAACGCTCTGGAACCAAGCGCACAAGGAGATAGTAAAGATGACAAAAGAGATCCAGACCCTAAAGAGACAGATCGGGCCTACCACGACTTGAAGTTTGCCAGTGCGTGGATCAAGTATCTACGTGAAAAGGCTTTATCTTAAAAGTGAGAAATGAAGGATTCTTAAGAACGCGCATGGGAGGCTCGGCTTGAGGCATAGAATTTGAAGGCAACACTAAATGAGGACAATGCACTTTAGGATTCTCTTCATTTTAATGTTGCTTAAGCTAATCAGAGGGTAGAGGAAAAGCTCATCTCCCTTCTCAAGAGAATTCGAGACCTCGAGGCTCGGTTAGCTCCCAATGGGTTAAAAGCCCTTAAGAAGGGAGACGGTTGAGAAGTCTTACAGCAGTTCTCTCAGGAAGCTAGAGAGTACTATTGCCAGCAAAGCAAGCTTTGCTTATTTGATGGCCTAGCTCCCTTCTAAATTGAGGAGGCCTAACTGCTTTGAGTATCCTAAGAGGGTATTTGTTTGCTTGGACCTCATCAAAGCTATTGAGCTGGAGGATGAATCGGGGCAGTGACGAGGAGTCAGGGGAGAGCTTGACTGGAGCGGGCCTCGGTGATGGGGTAGGCTTGATCCTGCCATCGTATGAACCTGGGACATCAGCTCCCCTTACCTTGTAGATTTATCTTTTATGCTTTATTTTGTCAAGTCTTTGCAGAATAGTCCTATAAACTCTCATAGGTTGGTTAATAAAAAAGACTCCTTTTGTGTAATTTAACCTTATTTTTTTGGTCCCACCTTTGATGTTTATTTTTATTGTGTTGGTTTATTGGAGAGATTGTTTGTGAGTGAGCAGATTGCTTGGTTGGCCTCTGAGGTTCAGATTTTGTCTCATGCCAATGAGGATCAACTCAGTGAGATTCTCTATTATGCCTTGGGTTTACTCATGGAGACTGATACCAAGGGCTTTGAGCAGCTCTGATGGGTTAGCGACACTGAGCTATAAGGAGCTCTGCATCATCTATTGGTTTTACTCATGAAAATATACCAAGATATTTTGATGCCTTGGATGAGTCGATGAAGACCGAGTCATAAAGGAGCTTTGCACCGTTCTTTAGTTTTACTCATGAAGATGATACTAAGGTTTTTGGATGCCTTCGACGAGAGGGTGAAGACCGAATCACAAGGAGCTTTACATCATGCCTTGATTTTACTCATGGAAATGATACCAAGGTCTTTGGATGTCTTGAACAAGTCGGTGAGGACCGAGTCACAAGGAGCTTTTTTATTGTGGCTTGATTTTACTTGTGAGAATAATACCAAGGTTTTTGAATGCCTTGGATGAGTCGGCAAAGATTGAGTCACAAACAACTTTTCACCGTGCCTTGGTTTTATTTGTGAGAACAACACTAAGGTCTTTGGATGACTTAGATGAGTCATTGAAGACCAAGTCATAAGGAGTTTTACGTCGCGTATTGGATTCACTCATGAAAACGATACCAAGGTCTTTGGATACCTTAGACAAGTCAGTGAAGACCAAGTTGCGAGGAGCTTTAGAGTCACCTTCATAAGGTTCTTAGGAGGAACATATCTTCATTGCTATGGGAACCTTCAGTAACACACTAGAAATATTTTTGAGGTTCTCTATGTTCTAAGGGTGCTTCAAAATTTCTCCATTCTGATTTTGTGGCCAGTAGGTTTGTAAGTGAACTTCTTCCACTATCTTGTAAGGTCCTTCTTAATTTACAACGAGTTTTCTATGGTTCATCTCTTTATTGAAGGTAGCTCTGATATGACTAGGTCCCCTATATTTTAAATCTTTAGGGTTAGACCTAGCTGTTGACCGATTATCAAAGAATTGGAATGATGTTTCCTCTATGGAGTTTTTGTGAGTCATCCTATATGACCACAAAATACCTATGGAGTTCTTCAACCTAGCACTTGGCCTACACTTTTCTTTAGTGCTCGATATAGATGGTTAAAATATATTTTTACCCAAGCCAATATTTAGCTTTGATTTAAGAAGTAAACACATATGCGCTAAACACTTCGAAGGAGCCCAAAATTGAACCCACAACCAACTATAGCGAAGACCGCTTAACAAAACACGCGAACGTCACCACACATCCCTCTCGACTCGATCTGCCCAAGTCAAGAACGAGTTGTCCCTCAAACAACTATTACGAATCTCACCTCATAGCTCATCTCGACTCGACTTGACCAAGTCAAAAGCAGATCGACTCCCAATTCACGCTTCAGGTAGAGTCAAAAGGCGTTATTAGTTGGCCAAATTATGAGTTGAATTCTGTGCTAAATTTAAACTCATAAGCAAAGTTTACCAATCAATGAACTTTGCTCATAACAACCAAAATGGGTCACATTATCTATAATTCCGAAGAATGCTCACCCACATCCAAGCGAGCCTCGCCCAATTGTCTTCGGCAAACTTCGCCAAATGAGCAAGCCTCGCCCAAACGTCTTCAATGAACTTTACTAAATCAACCCCGCCAAACAGCCGTTTGAAGGCTACTTTCAAGAGAATAACCGCTCTCCACTATATCCTATTTTAATGGTCACTTAATCTACAATTAAAGGCTATTAATTCTCTCGTTTAGCCTATAAAAGAAGAGAATATTACTTATTTTGGGAGAGTTCTAATCATAGAGAGATCAACACACATGTATGAAGAGATTATCAATCTCACAATTACGATTTTGTTGAGTAAAAGTGCTAAGCAAAGACTGAGTTATCTTCCAAGCAACCAAGTTCTCATCAAAAGCAAAAGACTCATCCCCTCGGTCGGTGCGTCAACGAAATACAAGATCGACGTTCACTTGATACACAGAAAAGAACACCCAGGAAATATAAAAATTTTCTTAGTTTTATTGTAAGTCTTCCAATTGTAATCTGTGTCAATTGTAATTCTAAAAGATCTAAAACATGATGGCGACTCTGCTAGGGACTTCTTTCTCCTACGATAAGAAAATTGTGTTGTACACTGGTATTAAGAACCTCGGGTCTTTGCTAAATCGTGGGTTATTAAATTTGATCAAACAAAGTTCTAGGAATTCATTTTCATGAATAAATCCTCATCAATGATGACAGTACGTAGTTCTCATAAAATTCACTGCAGTGTGAATCTCGAGTCTAAATTCACCTCTGCATGTGTACATGCAACCTTCACCAAAGACAGTCTGAACTTAGCCAAGAGCCAAACGAACTTCACCTAGAGTGAAGAAAATTTGACCATCGTCTCAAGCGAAGGTCAAGACGTTATTACATCTTTTGATCTCAGATATCAGTCCAGAACTCCTTAGGAGTTTGATTTAAAGCATCTCACAATGCTCGATATGCTTCCTCGATAGAAGCTAAGCGTGGGGGTAATCCATCATCTAAATTCTCACAAGGGAATAATATCATCAATGATGATTTTGCTAGACAAAAGCTTAGCCGACATCGTCGTAAGCGGCATTCACATGCCAAGGCTAAATATGGCAAAATTGGCTCAGAAAAGTGCCCTTAACTTGGAACTATTGGTGAATTGAGAGAGTTCCTATCTCTAAAAGAGCTCTCGATGTCAGCATTGTGTGATCCTCAGAGAAGTAGTTACGACATTTTAGAGGAATTGCCAATGTTAAGCTATTCCTAAAAGGGAATCAGTTTTCAGCTGTCTTAGTCGTGATCCTAAGCCTTTAGAGGTTTAGACTAAAAGACAACAACATGCCTGAAAGGGTAAATCCCAAGACTTCATGATCAACATGATTAGTGTAACTTCTAAAGATGAGGCAGAAGGTGCAAGTAGTTCTTTTGACCCATTGTACTCTCCTGGTATCAAAAGCATATTACCAGAAGTTGATGGAGTGTATCGTCGCACCAGGTACAAACTAGCCATTCCTTTTAACTACTACTCCTTCAAACACGAATAGCCCAAATTCCATCTCAAATGAATCAACCTACTTATAGTCACGCCAACTCCACCATAACATCAAACACAACCCTTAGTTCAAGTCAAGAACGACAATGTGAGGTAGATGTGACAGATTGAGAAGATCTTCTTGCTCAAATGGTAGCTTAAAAGAGAGATTCGGATGAACGAAATGAAGGTTTGGAGAAGATGATCGAGTAGCTTTTATCATCACCTCAACCTCAACCAAGTTCTTCAAAGGGGAAAAAGTCGACCGGTGGATCATCTCTAGAAGAAGATCAAGCGTATCAAGATGATGTAGATTCTGACCATTTAGGATCTGAAACATCAGCACCTCCAAAGCCAAGCAAGGAAGTAAAGGCCTTAGAGGATATCCAAAAATAGCACAACGTTCTTTTTTAATGAACTAAGCTCAAGAAGGTTGAAAATTACCTGATTTTCTCCCATCAAATAGGACAAGGTTCCCTATCCGATGAAATTCAAGCCACCAATATTGCATACGTTTGATTATAAAGGCTCTTTGGACCAACATATCTACTACTTTCACTAATAAACTAGGAATGTAGTAGGTAACGACACTATTAAGGCACGATTTTTATAGGCACCCTCTAGGGGTAGTGATAATCATATTTTATTACAATTTTATACCCTCATTATCTATTTTATATGAATAAATACAGCACTAATAATTGCTTTTATCTTTAATTACAGGTTAATAAAGAATAAATCCCAAAAATCCCATCTCTCAACAAAGACCCTTGAGTAAATGAAGAAATAAGAGAATTAATTTTTGAAAATTACATGTGTGCAAGGAACCGGATTTGGACTTGGTTGCTTAAAAATGAATTGGACTTTTATGCGAAAATCACAAGCTGCTGTAGTGGACCGGACTTGGGCTGCAAAGTTTGACTTTTATTCAAGGCCGGACTTGGCTTGGTGTGAAAGGGACCGGATTAGAATGGGCCGAAAATCACAAGCTGCTGCAGACTTTGAATGGGCCGCAATTGATTTAATTTTGGAAATCATGTGAATAGACCGGATTTTCTTTGGGTTGCTGCAGTTTTGATAATCACAAGAAAAAAACATGATGGGCCGGACGTGCTACTGGATTTTGATGAAGCTCTATAGGCTGGATTTTCATTTTCTTCTTGGAAAATCAAATGAAGATTGGGCCTTGGAAAATCAAATGAAGATTGGGCTAGAGAAGAACAAGAAGCAAATTCAATGGTGGAGATTGCTTTGCTTGGGGCTCAAGACAAATCCAATGGCTCATATTCATTGAAGATTACTATAAATAGGGGTAGAGAGTGAGGGGTTAAGGGTGTGAAAAAGTTTGTAACTCCTTTTGGAGAGGAGGGCTACTCTTAATTGAGAAGGCCTTCCAAAAATTGTAACTTTAGTTACAATTAATAATAATAATTTTTCTCCTCTTTAAATTTTTCTCTTCTTCTCTTTATTGGATGATGAAGATGAAGATGAAGATGGAGAATTATTTGAAGGTTTGCATTTCTTTTCTTTTTCTCTTTTATTGCTTATTAGTTTAGATTTATTTCTATGCTTGTAGATTAGATTTTATTTTCTTGTTAAATAGCCAAGAAGCTAGAACCCTCTTACCTTAGATTTATTTTTATGCTTATAGAGTAGATTTATTTTCTTGCATTTAATTCTTACAATTTTATTTTGTAGTTTAGATTTTGCAATTTATTTTGTAGTTAGATTTTAATTTCTTACACTATTCACCTTGAGGCTGGAACCCTCTTGGGTTTAGTTTTTCTTTTTGTTTATTTTTATTTTGTTTGATTCACCTTTAGGCTAGAACCCTCTAGGGAATCACCCTCTTCTAAGAAGTGGGTTCAATTTTAGATTACCCATATCTATAATTGAATCCACCATCTTTAATTTCTTGCATTTTCTTTTATTCTTGAATTTTATTTTTGATTTGTTTCTCAATTTTATTCTTGATTTGTTTCTCAATTTTATTCATTCTTCTTTCTTGCCTTATTGATCACATTTATTCTCAAACATATTGATCTACACACTATCACTCTCATTATCTCTCCACAATCACATTCACTCATCACTCCTATTTGTCACGCACACAAAATAAGAACCAATTTTATATTTTCTCCTAAAAAACACCTTCCTCGAGGGATCGATATCTTTATACTAAAACTTGACACGGTTGTGCACTTGCAACCTTTTTGGTACATGTTTATGCCGCATCAAGTTTTTGGCGCCGTTGCTAGGGAAGGTGCTTAAATAGGTTTTAATTATTTTGGTTCTTTAACTTGTGTGTTTTTTGTGAAGGAAACGCTTGGAGCTTGAAGATCGCGGATTGGAGAGCTAGGATTTGAAGATTTGATTTCGGGTAAGTCCTCTTTCTAGTTTTTAATTCCACCCTTTAGCTACTTCTTCACAATTAGAGACAATTAGGACTTTAAAAAAAATTATTTTCCGTTGACCATAATAAAATTCACCATCTACTTTGATATTTACTAACAAGATAATAAATTCAAACAAATCCCCCCTTCTCATTTGTTTGATTGTTAACCCTAATTAAAAAAAAATTCTTTTCCATCCTTTTTAGTTGCTTTTAATTCATAAGGTTGCATTTCATATTGATAGTAGGAATTCACCAAGTGATTTGAGCATCTTGATTTGGCACACACTTAAAAATATCTTTAAGGGCAAAAACCCATAATCAAGATAAGGTGAGGGATTTCATCACCCTTTCCTTAGCCCAAAAAATCATTAATTCCTCACTTCACAAACCCAAGCCTAATAAAACTCATTAGACATTAGCCCCTAAGGATTCGAGCTCAATAAGGAACAAGAAATCCTTAAGTGAACCGGTTTAAGTTTTCTCAGATTAGTTGGTGTCTAAGGTAATGTTTAGGGGTTGCGTAAAGCGCTCCGTAAGGAAAGATGTACTTAATTGATCTTTGATCACCCTCTAGTACTATCCTTACCTGGCTAACTACCTGGGTAAAACTTTTATCTTTTTACTGTAGGAGTTTTTGGTTAGGAGCTGGTCTAGTGAATTAGGCTAAACCCTAGAATTAGAGTGATTGAAAAGTGATTGTTTTGATTTGTTTTAGTAAAGTTTTTTCCTTATCCTTTTCTTCTCATAAAAAAAACTAAAATTTTTTTTCTTAAAAAAATAAAAAATAAAAATAAAAAGAAATATTTTGGTGTATGTAACAGTGGATTAGGGATAATACACATCGATTAATTCGCTTTGAACCAATCATAGAAATGGAGCATCCTAATCCACCCGTTCTTCATGATATGTGCTATCCCATTAGGAATTCAATCCCCTCATGCATTAGGCTCCCTGAAACAAATGGAATAAATTTTGAGCTTAGACCGCAATACATAAACATGCTTCCCAAATTCCTTGGTAATAAAACAGAAGATGCATATATTTTTATTTCGGAATTTGAGGAAGTGTGTATTATGATTAAAATGAGAGAATTAAATGAAGATGCGGTTAAGCTTAGATTTATTCCATTTGCTCTTAAGGATAAAGCTAAAAAATGGCTGTACAGCTTACCAACAAATTCCATCTCAACTTAGGATGAATTTGTCACCGTTTTTCTTTAAAAAATTTTCCTATTCATAAAACGGTAAAGCTTAGGAATAGTATTCAAAACTTTAAAATTATCCCGGGAGAACATTTTTAGAAGTATTTTGACCAATTTAAAGATCTTCTCATCCAATGTCCTCATCACGGTTTAGAGAAATGGCGATTGTGCCAAATAATTTATGAGGGATTAGATTATTCTGCAAAAACTTCCTTAGAATCAATGTGCCACGGGGATTTTATGAGAGAAAATGCTGATGAAGCTTGGGAGTTTTTGGAGAGTCTTTCTGAAAAAACAATGCAATGGGAACAGTGCGATGATAGGGTTTCATCAGTTCTCCAATCTAAGTATTGTGGTCTTTCCTTAGAGTCAAACATTGCTTCTGAAGCAAAGATGGTGACGATTCTGCGAAGGTTAGAAGCTTTAGAAATTAAGGAACGAGCTCCAGCTCAAATCAATCATGTTTCTGCCTCAGGATGTCATAATTGTCAGTCTCCTACCCACGTTTCAGAGGAATGCCCTCTCCTAGGAAACAACAATTCATTAGAACAGATGAACGCTACATTCCAGCACTCTAGAAATGATCCATTTTCTCCAACCTATAATCCAGGTTGGAGAAATCATCCCAACTTTGCATGGAATCTAGAAAATTCTCCCGGAACTACAAACTTCACTCCCGCTTCGACCCAACATTTTCCTAGGGGAAACACAGTTCCGTTCAATTCTTATTCACAATTTCAACAACCCAATCTGCCGTATCAAAATCAGTCTTCTCTTCATCAAGCTGTAATTCAGACTCATCACAATCCAGATCAGGATAAACATCTTAACGTCTTGGAAAGGGGTTTGGAAACCATAATTAAGGCCTCCACTCAAACCACGAATATGTTGACTCAAATGTCTAGCACTCTGAATTCCTTCATGCAATCCACTGGACAAATGCTCAACTCTAACACTCAAGCTATAGCTAGATTAGAATCTCAACTTAGTCAACTAGCTAGTGCCGTGAGTGAAAGAGAGAAAGGAAAATTTCCAAGTCAACCCATGGTCAACCCTAAGAACACAGGATGCAGTTCATCCTACGAAGCCCAAGTGAATACAATCCATTCACTTCGGTCAGGTAGACAGGTCGATAATCAAGTGAGAGCTCCTCCAAGTCAAACTCTTGATCCTGTACAAATTCCTTCTCCTTTTCCTTCTGATGAATCTATTCAACAATCACTTCCCTCAGATGACCAAGAACCTGAACCCGAACCTGAGCCTGCTTTTGATAGATTTAGACCGGTTACTCCCTTTCCAGATAGACTCAGGTCTAGGAAACACTCTCCTCAGGAGGAGAAGATCCTAGAAACATTCAAACAGGTTAAGGTCAACATTCCTCTCTTAGATGTAATTGAACAAATTCCATCTTATGCTAAATTTTTAAAAGAATTGTGCACTAAGAAGAGGAGAATAAATGTTCCAAAGAAAGTCTTTTTAGCCGCCAATATCAGTGAAATGCTATCAAATCTCATACCTTTGAAACGTAAAGATCCAGGTTCCCCCATCATTTCATGTATCATTGGTAATACTCACATTGATAAGGCGCTTTTAGACTTAGGGGCCAGTGTCAATTTGCTTCCATATTCAGTCTACCAGCAATTGGGTCTAGGTGTACTGAACCCAACCAAATGCACCTTACAGTTGGCTGATAGATCTGTTAAGGTCCCTATGGGTGAGTTAGAGGATGTTCTGATTAATGTTGGAGATTATATTTTTCCAGTAGATTTTGTAGTCTTGGAAACACAGCCTGTTTCCAATCCCAAAGGACAAACACCTGTCATCTTAGGACGACCGTTCTTAGCCACTTCTAATGCTCTCATCAACTGTAGAACTGGTCAAATGAAGCTGTCCTTTGGGAATTTGATTGCTGATCTCAACATTTTTAATCCAGGGGACCAACCAAATAATCAGCCTCTAGAAATAAACTACATTCAGGAAAGATTTGAAGAAGAAGAAGAAGAGTCTGATTTGAGTTTTGAGGAAATTTTCGATGAAGAGTTAGAGTTTTTAGAAGAAGCAGATCAGGTCCTTGAGAATAATAAAACTGTGTTAAACATTTGCTGCTTTGAATTAAATTTTGAAGAACTCTTTCTTAATGAACTTAGATTCTTGAAGAATAATCAACAACCAAATTTTCAGAACTTCACAAAAGAATTGGTTGTTAGAAAACAAAACTTTACATTACAAGAGTCTAAGTTCATTAAGAAATGCAAAATGCATGACACCAACAATACCTACCTTACTTTGTTGCAAGAATTACTGAACACCCCGAAATGCTTAGAAATTCACATTATTGATTATATCATTCTGAATTTGTTTAAAATCCGGGGAAGAATTTTCAACAGTAAGGTAGGATTCAATGTAGAATAGGAACTCTTCATGTTGAATATTTCATTCTACATTGTTTATTTTGTTTATTTCAGAATAATAAAAAGAATTTATTCTTCTCTCATGTGAGAGTTTCTTGTTCAGTTAAAAAAAAGAAAAAAAAAGAAAAAAAAGAAAAAAAGAATAAATTTTTGTTTTCATCCTCCTCATACCAAAGGTAATTGCAGATTTTTATCAGCGGACCAAATGTAAGTGCTTCACTTCTTATCTGCTTTACTTTAAGCATCACAGAGTTTGCATTGAGGATAATGTAAAATTTAGGTGTGGGGGTGAGAATTAGTTATTTTTTCTCTTTATTTTACATTTTTAGTTATATTTTTTTCCCTTTTTCTTTAAAAAAAATTTATAAAAATATCGTCACTTGCCAAATTGATAGAGTTATGTAATAATTGATTTATTTGATAAATTTGAAATTTTTTAATCCCTAGTTAGTTATTTACTTAAGTTCACCTTTTATGATAACTCTAAATAAATTTCTTAAGAAATGATTTTCAAAGTAGTATACTTTACTTAAGCCTTAACTTGGACTTTTATTTAAAATAATGAAATTTTTGCATGCTTAACTTAAAGTTGAAAATAATTTTTTCAAAGTGTCTTGATTTACATATTTTCAAAATATATATACATATACAAAAAAATGCAAAAGAAGAGTGCGGAAAATGGGCACCAAAAAGGAAAAAAAACTCTTGAATTCAAGGTGATTCTATCTTATAAAGCCTAAGCTGACCGAGTAATTAAGCCCAAGGAGTATTTCTATACTTAATGACCTAAGCCCATTTGGGTTGGGATCCATTGGCCCAAAACTAGTTAAATGATTACTTAGAAAGCCCGTTAAAGTAGAAAAAAAAATCACCAAGAAAGAAAGAGTTAAAAAAAATAAATAATAATAATTAAAATTTTTTTTAAAAAAAACTAATAAATGTTTTATAATTATATATGGTCTTGAAAAATATTTTAAATCAAGCAACTTGAAAATTATTTAAAACAAAGAGTTAGCATGTTCTTTTCAAAACTTTTAAATTAAATTTCTAAGTTTTGCTTGGTTTTGTATTGCTACAATGAGAAGATTTTCTTAAAAATATACCTTAGAGTTATATATAAAAATATTTTCTTGAGTGATAACTGACTCCAATTAGATTATCTAAAAGTTATCAAGTGAATTTAGTTATTTACTGACTTCTTTAATTTGACAAGTTGACCGAATTTTGTAGGTATATTCTCTGCAAACCCTCACGAGACTACAACTCGTCCACTAGGGTAACCTAAGGGTTTAAAGGCTTGTTGTATGCGTTAAATACAACCGCGATTCCTGCGAAAGTGAGTTAGGATTTTCTTTTTTTTCTTTGCTAGAGGACTAGCAAAAGTTTAGGTGTGGGGGTATTTGATAATCATATTTTATTACAATTTTATACCCTCATTATCTATTTTATATGAATAAATACAGCACTAATAATTGCTTTTATCTTTAATTACAGGTTAATAAAGAATAATTCCCAAAAATCCCATCTCTCAACAAAGACCCTTGAGTAAATGAAGAAATAAGAGAATTAATTTTTGAAAATCACATGTGTGCAAGGAACCGGATTTGGACTTGGTTGCTTAAAAAGGAATTGGACTTTTATGCGAAAATCACAAGCTGCTGCAGTGGACCGGACTTGGGCTGCAAAGTTTGATTTTTATTCAAGGCCGGACTTGGCTTGGTGTGAAAGGGACCGGATTAGAATGGGCCGAAAATCACAAGCTGCTGCAGACTTTGAATGGGCCGCAATTGATTTAATTTTGGAAATCATGTGAATAGACCGGATTTTCTTTGGGTTGCTGCAGTTTTGATAATCACAAGAAAATAACATGATGGGCCGGACGTGCTGCTAGATTTTGATGAAGCTCTATAGGCCGGATTTTCATTTTCTTCTTGGAAAATCAAATGAAGATTGGGCCTTGGAAAATCAAATGAAGATTGGGCTAGAGAAGAACAAAAAGCAAATTCAATGGTGGAGATTGCTTTGCTTGGGGCTCAAGACAAATCCAATGGCTCATATTCATTGAAGATTACTATAAATAGGGGTAGAGATTGAGGGGTTAAGGGTATGAAAAATTTTGTAACTCCTTTTGGAGAGGAGAGCTACTCTTAATTGAGAAGGCCTTCCAAAAATTATAACTTTAGTTACAATTAATAATAATAATTTTTCTCCTCTTTAAATTTTTCACTTCTTCTCTTTATTGGATGATGAATATGAAGATGAAGATGGAGAATTATTTGAAGGTTTGCATTTCTTTTCTTTTTCTCTTTTATTGCTTATTAGTTTAGATTTATTTCTATGCTTGTAGATTAGATTTTATTTTCTTGTTAAATAGCCAAGAGGCTCGAACCCTCTTGCCTTAGATTTATTTTTATGCTTATAGAGTGGATTTATTTCTTGCATTTAATTCTTGCAATTTTATTTTGTAGTTTAGATTTTGCAATTTATTTTATAGTTTAGATTTTGCAATTTATTTTATAGTTAGATTTTAATTTCTTACACTATTCACCTTGAGGCTAGAACCCTCTTGGGTTTAGTTTTTCTTTTTGTTTATTTTTATTTTGTTTGATTCACCTTTAGGCTAGAACCCTCTAGGGAATCACCCTCTTCTAAGAAGTGGGTTCAATTTTAGATTACCCATATCTATAATTGAATCCACCATCTTTAATTTCTTGTATTTTCTTTTATTCTTGAATTTTATTTTTGATTTGTTTCTCAATTTTATTCATTCTTCTTTCTTGCCTTATTGATCACATTTATTCTCAAACACATTGATCTACACACTATCACTCTCATTATCTCTCCACAATCACATTCACTCATCACTCCTATTTGTCACGCACACAAAATAAGAACCAATTTTATATTTTCTCCTACAAAACACCTTCCTCGTGGGATCGATATCTTTATACTATAACTTGACACGGTTGTGCACTTGCAACCTTTTTGGTACATGCCGCATCAGGTAGCCTTTGATTGATTCAAAAATTTGCCCGAGTGTTCAATCAAATCATGGGCAGATCTAAAATCAAAATTCCTCTCACAATTTTACAAGGAACAATTTGATGTTACCATGGACAAACTTCTTTTTCAAAAGCAAAGCAAAAATGAGACAACCAGGGAATTCATCGAGAAATATCATAATCTGGCATTGCGATGTTGAGATATGCCTCTATCGATGTTACTTCAAACTTGTCAGTATAATTTTGTGGGACGGATAGAAACTCAAATGGGCACTGTTATAGCCCACACATGGAAGGATTTGAAAAAACAGGCTGAGATAACAACATCAGAATGTTTCAACAAGTTCGAACCATGCACTAACTTCAAGGGCAACAAAGGCAAACAAGGGCAGACTTCCAAATTGAAAGCCAAAGAGACTCTCGCGATCGAGGTCCAAAATCCCAACAACCAAAAAAGTGAACCAAGAAAGAATATTCAATGTAGTTATTCTTTCAAAGATGAACAT
>BQKN01062619.1:0-21054 GCA_022839385.1 Asparagus kiusianus
TGAAGAAAAGTGGCCTTTGGAAAGTGAAGGAAACGAACCAAACAGGCACAGTTCGAGGAAAACCTATGAAAATATTCTCACGCTTGGAAAATTCACCCGATATATCCTCAAAGTTGAAATTTTCCAACAAAAACCTAACAAATCACCCTTTTTTGTCAGGCACGCATGGCGTGCACCGTAATACTAGTTTCTATTTGATAACATCATTCTTGTTTCTTCTACAGTAGTGAAGGAACAAAATTATTGTGTTTCAACATTAAAGAATATAATATCATGCACAGATCAAATACCAATTTCCTTCAATTGCTTCTCTAAATTCAAACCCAGTAATAGGAACCTTCCTCGATTCCAAACCCAATACTGCTGCTTAGATTTAATAAATAAATAAAAAGTGGGTACCTTGTCAGTCGAAGCAGCATTTGATTTCTCTCTCGGTTTGAAGAAGCAAGTGACCAGTTGTCTGGTGTGCTTCTGGGTTTGAAGCAGACGTGCTCCCTTGTGCCTGCGGGTGAGCAAGCCATGGCCTGATCTTGGAGCAGAGAGCTGACGGGGTGATGATGATAGATATAGAGAAGAAGGTCGAAGGAGGAGGAGGGATGGGGAAATCATTGCCTTTTTCGCCCCCTTGGATTTTTCTCTATCTGGTGGTTTTCGAGATAAGGCACGAGGGAGGGAGGGAGGAGCGAAGAAGCCGAGGAAGAGACGAGCGCTCACTTTTTTTTTTTTTTGGCGTTTTTTAGGAGCGCTCTTTTTCCGAAGTAATAGTATCTTCTCAGCACATCCCGCACGTACCGAATAGGGAGATTAAGAAATGACCAAACTGTCCCCATTAGCCAAATGAACGGTTCGGATAGTCCCGGGTGTGTTACGATAGACTTACTATTCCTTATTCTAATCTAGCCTCTCCTTTTTTTTTTTTCCAGTTGCCACGTCATGTCATCTACTCCTTTATACAAATGGGACAATTCAGAATTCATTATTCATGCCACGGTTATATCACAGTAGTATTAACTATGGCATAATTACTGTATCAAACAGGGACGGGGGGTGCTGTAGCATTTTTTAAAAAATACAGCTGTAGCACACGGGAACATTGTAGCATTTTTAAAAACTGTAGCAAATGCGGAACTGTAGCTATTCAAAAATTAAACAAAAAATTATTGTAGTGTTTTAAAAAAGCGGGGTTACTGTAGCGGAAAAAATGATATGATATGCTTTGCACGGTGTTCACGACTAGTTAATATCAATACTAGGACCAGTCTAGTTGTTTTTTCTACCACTGAAAATATCTATTTGGTTATTTTTACTGTATAAATAATATTAAACTAATGTCAAATGTTGATATTAATACTACGATAATATCAAAAGGTAAATGAAAAAATATCATATTAAAAATATGGTCCTATTATCCAAGAGGGTTTACCGGAGTTGTTAAGCTGTCTATGAGTAGTACTCTAATATCTCGAAGTTTCTAAGGGTTATTAACACTTTAAATATTCCAAAATTTGCTCCATTTTTTATTTTACTAGGCTAAAAGCACTTGGAATAGGGATATTATTAGAGCTAAATTTAAAATGAATCACAACTACTCATTAGGAAAACCAACAACTATTAAGAATGAGCATGAGTTCTCTCAAAACGATCACATGTTAGTGGACAGTTCTGAACCTTATCCCTGACAAATAGGAGGCAATTTGATAATTGCTTCCCCTAGTGTAAGGCTCAAGAACTGTCCATTCACATGGAGATGGTTCTGAGAGGGTCCCTAATGATTAAGAAGGTAATAATCTCTCTACTACTTTTTGGTATTGAAGGGGATACAAGTCCATTGTTAATAGGATTGTTTTGTATCAATTATTCTATAGGATTAATTGCAAACAGACCACATGTATTATCACTCAATTACAAATAGACCCCTTATGGGTCTATTTTTTTCAAACAGATCCCAATGCATTTTTATTTTTTACTCGTAAAATCATTAAAAATATTTAGGAGGCAGATAGACACCTATAGTTCTGTTGGTGATGATAGATCCTCAACTGCTAATTTTTAAAAGGGTTTTGCCTTTACACTCAAAAGTTTTACCCCTCTCATTTATTTTTAAACACACTTCTATATTCATCTATACACTAGAAAATACTTTCGTTTCTCTTCATCTTCAAGCCCTAAATACCAAATACACTTATTTTTATACTATTTATGAAAAAAAAATTATAGAAGAAAAAGTTAAAAACCCCTAAATTTTATTGTCCTCCTCCTCCTCTCTTAATCCATAATACATTCTTCTTCCTCTTCTCACTCTCTCCATTTTCTTCATCTCTTCGTACAGGTCTTCCTCTATCCTCTGCATCAACCCTTCTCCTCCTTCCTCTTTTTCATCGCCTCATCTCTCTTCCTCTCCTAATGCCAACCTCTTCCACCTTTACACAGTCAACTTAGAGATTTTATTGCTACAATTATATGTATTGTTGCTATACTCATAGCTTTTATTACTTTACTTATTGTACGTCGTTACTATACCAACAATTTTATTATTATACTTACACACGTCATTGCTATACTTACAGTTTATATTGTTATATTTATATACGTTGGGAAAGGGGGAGAGGAGTTGGTGTAGGAGAGGGAGGTGGAGGGAGAGGATAAGTTGAGAGGCGAATGTGTCGGTAGGAGGAGAGGAGAGGAGGTAACGGTGGAGAGTTAGAGATGATGGAGCTTGGAGAAGTTAGGACCAAGGAGGGAGAATGATGTCATTAAAGTGAATACTTTAGAAGAATGAGTTATGAGTCAAGAAAAGATTTGGATGAAGAAGAAAACAAGAGTATTCTAGAGATTTAATTTTAATTTTTTGTAAATATTGTGTAGAAATATAGTGTATTTAATGTTTTAGGCTTAAAGAGAAAAAGGAAAACACATTTTGGGTGTATAAGTAAAGGTAGAAGTAAATGAATTTAAAAATAAATGGAGGTAAAACTTTGAGTTAAAAGCAAAATCACTTTTTTTTTAATGTTTAAAGAGTTAAAAAGATCATCAAGGGGGTATATACAAAACTGAGCCATTATTCTAGGGGTCTGTTCATCACAAACAAAACTACAATGGGTCTATTTGCAATTGGGTACTAAAGGAGGTCTATTAGCAATTAACCCTATTCTATATTGCTCTAACACTTGTTAAAAAAAGCGAAATTGCTAGATTAACATTTTTTGTTAATCCTATTAACCAACTAGGTACATTTTCTTACTTCGGAGATGATATAGTATGTTTTTATAAACCAATGACAAATACCCCTATCTTTTCGGCCGGAGCCAAAATTCCGACGAATTCACTCACATGACCACTCATGTGCGTCCTACATAGCTTTGAGCTTAGATTTATGAGCTAAAAGTGAGTCTTTTCTCAAATTAGGGCTCAAAAGAGCTCAGGTTTCAATTTGGGGTTATTCTTCTTCCTCCTAGTGCTAAAATGGTTAGGCCAACTGAAATTGAAGATGAATTTTTCAACATTAAGCCCTCCTAGGGTTAAATTTTAGTTGCTTTAACCCAATTTAACCCTAGAGAAAGAAGAACACCTCCAAAATGAATCCTAAATTTTGAACCTTAATTTGGAAAGGGGGTGGGTGGGTGGGATTCTTTCAGGGAGCTTTTTTTTTAACAAAGGAGACATTTTTTGCTAAATAATTAGCAAAATTGACCGTATTACTAATTATTTAGCAAAACCGACTTTTTTGGCAGGACAAAAAGAGGTCGGTTTCGCAAAAGGGAGCTTCTGAAACATACGGGACTGGTAGTCATGTAAGTTTAGTGACCAGTAATTTGCCACTAATGTGAAAACCCACGGGACTGCTAGTCCCGTGGGTTTTTTGAACCCCCATACAAAATGCACGGGACTACTAGTCCCGTGCATTAAGCAGAGAGCTGGGCTTGTCACCCAGCAAATCCACAGGACTAGTAGTCCCGTGGATTTGCTGGGCACACCTCAAA
Source organism: Asparagus kiusianus (assembly GCA_022839385.1). Classification (NCBI taxonomy): domain Eukaryota; kingdom Viridiplantae; phylum Streptophyta; class Magnoliopsida; order Asparagales; family Asparagaceae; genus Asparagus; species Asparagus kiusianus. The sequence continues at coordinate 3,981 of BQKN01062619.1, forward strand.
CATGCACAGAACATGCACGAGGTTATATCGTTTGTTATACATTATTTGGCGGACCTCCTTGGGCTACAAAAATATAACATCCACTTCATATAATTGTTATACAATATAATATTTATATATTTATAAATTTTAAGAAATAAACACTAGATAAAAACACATTTAATGAATTCACAATATCACAACACAATAGCTACGTCATATACAACATATCCATACGACAAAATAGTCCAAACAAATCCAAATATATCTATCACGTCTATCCATACGACAAATTTAGTCTAAGCAAAAAAATTAATAAACTATCACATGCAACCTAAAAAGTCTGTCATATCCCCCTTGTCTCCCTCTTCGTACCTACTCTGATCGTCGGCGTCCTCCTTTGATTTGAGATTGTACGTGCTCGCTCTCCGGTTGTGTGTGGGGTTGTGACGGACCAGCTTGCTATGACGGACCAGCTTTATTATCATGCGAGCAAAGATTCACCTCGTCCTCATCGGCGCACATATACCCTCTCTTCATGTGACATTTGCTCACGACCATCATGTTGATCCTCATGAGTTTAATGAAAAGCTTTATGACCCCTCCCCACCGCTGCAATACCGATACATGTACTGAATCTCCTCTGGCGGTAGCTATACCTTCATTTACAATCCCCTCTATCTCATCCATAGCGTCTATCTGCAATCACGTAAAAAGATATAATTATATATTTAGATATAGAAAGCTAATGGATTAAAAAAACTATTTAAATTTACGCATTTTACTTACACATTCTCTTTCATCTACACCCTTTGGTACATATCTTGCTTGTTGGGAACGTATCTTGATTTCGTCGACTGGAGGCATGGTTTGAGTGATTAGCCATCTTCTAGTAATCCCCAAATACCATCTTATATAATCAATTTCCTCCATCGGAGGATAAATCTGCTCGACAATGCTCAAATGTCGCTCATTCCATTTTACTAATTATGCACAAGTGGCCACTCAATCTGATGCCCACCCTTGGACATCTTTCTTTCTATTTTTTCTACAAATTGTGGAGTGTGTTGTCTGCCTAAGCACACGATCCAGCACATGCATCTCCATAATTTTAAAGCAAATAAGATGAACTCTAGCTCTCCATATACCATATCCCTCCATGCAAATCAGTGTTAGACGTTGTAGAAAAGTTCCATATGGCTGTCGCTCGAACTACAAAATATAAATTATCATTAGTAACTAGCTTAAATTGACTTAAATTTAAAAAATTTGATATCTAATAAATTTTCATCTAGTCGAGCTCTCCTCTGTGAAAATCTAACTGTCTTGTCAGGACCTCATTATATGCTTTAGTGACGTTTCATCTGCGTGTATGATAGAAGGTTAGATTCTAATTCTAAATTTAAAATTTAAAATTAAATTTTCTTTAACTAGATTCAAAATTGTTTACATGCTGCCTAATGGAATCTGTCCATCTAAAACCCGCGTCTCGCATAATCTTGGTCTCAAAACCAATCTCTCTCATGCCCAAACTTGTAACAATGTCAAGCACCCATTGAGCTCTTTATTTTGCATAAAAGTAACATTTGACATTTTCCTATATAGGTATGTTAAAACAGCACTACCCCATGATAATGTCCCACACTTGTCAAAGTCCCGGAGAAGCGGCACCTATCACATGACAAATGCATTTAGTCATATTTTATGAATAATGAGTAAAAATCTAGAAAAATTAACCAATATAGTGCATTATATGAATAACAAGTTGTCTTACCTCAAATGTACTTTATGTTTACTTTAAACGGGGAAAAGAAGCGTCCTGATCATGTGCAAAATATATGCATGAGGATCATGACCTAGGATGCATCTTCGGGCAAGGGGTTTGTGAAATTTTCTTTTAGCCACTTTAATCTAATACGGGCAAGGACTCCGGAGATAGTCCTAACAACTCATCACAAATTTGGCGCCACACATGTCTATCAGTCTCCATAACACAAGGGTCATCAATGCAAAGACCAAAGATCACTGCTATGTCTTGGAGAGTAATAGTCACCTCGCCAACACGTAGATGAAAAGTGTTAGTCTCGGGCCTCCATCTATCCATCAATGCATTAAGCACAATCGAGTTTCATCCATCGTAACTTTGAGCATGTGAGAAAACCTACCTGGGCTACTAAAACAATCGTACGCGGATCTTCAAGTGGCCATCGCGTATGTCCGAGGTTGTGATCAATCATAACTAGCTTTGGTCCTCTCTGCACAATAATAAAAAAATATTAGAATATAATAATGAGTAAGTAATATGTGACTATAAATTCAAAAAATTTATGACTAAAAATATAAGAATCATTACCGATGTAAATGATATACTCTCTGAATGGTGTCGTGACTGATCACAGAGGACTTCATCACTTTCTAGCTCGAGAAGCATAGTGTATATACTTGCACATATAATTGTTAACTTATTAGTTCCTGTATAATCGATAAGACTATAACAATGAATAAGCCTATAATAACAATGAAAATAGAGATAGAAAATTTATTACCAATTAATTACTATGTTCTTGTTCTTGATAGACAACGAGACCTATTATGACCTAATTGATTACATTGCCCATATTTAATTCACGACGCCACTCTTTCCCGGTCTTGGTCCATAGTACCTCCAATACGCACAGAGCGAGGTCGCCCCTCATGTCTTTTGTATTGAGGTGGTGATATACATGGTCTATTATAAACTGGCTAATAACGACTATCGTCGGGAGGATGAAAACTCTCCTTATAAGCCTTCCGATAATAATTTGTTGAATACCAAGCTGAGCAATACTGGTCATAAGGCAATCTAGCGCCACCATCCTGATTGGAACTAGCTGCTAAAACATGTTCACATCGTATTTTTTATAATTGTGATATATTACAAGTACAACTCCACTCTTAGTCATAGAGACAGATGACGTAAATACCTACACAATCTTTAACCTCCCATTCGTTGTCGTTGAATAGAGTAATTCTACATGATCTTACAACCATAATCCTTTTCTACAGAATACTCTCATTTTTTGGAGTGTAACTTGTCATCCAATTTGCACCATCACCACATCTCTTATTAAAGTATGTGTTTAATCTATAAAACGTCCTTGCAACCAAGGCTTGAATTGGCATAGCACGGGCACCATTGAGTACACCATTAAAACTTTCAGAGCAATTAGTTGTCATCATACAATAGCACACTCCATTATCTCTACATAATGCCTATCGATCTTCGTATTGCGGCTTCAAGTTTTGTTCAATCCAGTTGTGTGCTTCAACTGATAGGGACTTAATTTTCTCCCTACAATGCTCATATACTAGTGTGTCGGTTGCACACCCGGCTTGACATAATAGATTTTGTAAATTGACCTCTTCGTATTTTTTTCTTAAAATTATTCTTATATGCTGCAAGTAATATCGATGATGATGTGGTGCACGAAACCCCTCATGCAAGGCTCGTGGAATTCCTTTCATCCGGTCAAAAATAAAAATAATCATTCTAGGACTTTGAACAGTAGGGATGAATCTGTAAATACATTTAAAAACACTTCCAACTCGATGTATCCTCCACCTCCACAATTGAGAAAGCTAATGGAAATAGATCACCATTTGTGTCTACACTGGTCGTAACTAAGAGCACTCCTTTATACTTGCCATATAAATGTGTGTCATCAATGCTCAAGAGCGGATGACAAAAAAGAGAACCCTTTGATAGTGGGCCCAAATGCCAAAAATACTCACATGAACCTTTCCGTTTCCGACGCAATCGTTTTAGACAATATTTCATATTCGGTACCCGGATTTCTCCTCTTAATTGCTTCAAGATATTGCGGAAGTAATTCGTAAGATTTCTCCCAATCTCCAAAGATTTTAGTCAATGCCTTCCTTCATGCAACATATGCTTTATATTTGGATATAGTTATTTTTCTCATATCATATACCCTTGTAATTATCTGACTTGGAGTAAGATCAAGTTCTCGCCTAACTTCTGGCATAATTAGCTTCAAGATATAAGAGGAAGTTGTTGCCTTATGATCGGTATTGACAGTTAGATTACAACATGCATGAAATTTGCAATAACTAAAGATAAAAAATTTCCATTAGATTTTTTCCTAACAGCTGCATTAAGCTTCCATGGACACTTTAAATTTCTTTCATCTTGAGCACTTGCATACTCCCATTGAGCTTTCTCGTTGAAGTAGTACTTTACATGGTAGTTGGTTGTATTCGTTTTCACCGGCTTGAATTTGACCCGATTCTTGATTGACCATTCACGTATAGCAAAAACCAAAGTTTCCTTATTCTCGAAAACATCTCCTTTTTTAAAAGTAAAGTCCTCAAGTCATTCGCCATTAGGACCAAGTTCAACGAACTCAGCTTGTGAGACATTTATCCACTCCTCATTTTGAAACTCTTCTCGCAACGGTTCTTCGGACTCAACATAATTGTTGTGTACACTATATTCATCCATCCAACAGGTTCCCTCATCGGTTCCTCCAATTGCACACTGCATACTATCAAGATGTTTCTCCTTTTTAGTATCTCCATAATCATCATTTGCATTTGCATCATCATCCTCTTCTACAATAGAACCAACCGGTAGATTAACTGAAACACGACCTGAAGCGTTATGGAGCACATCACTTGACATTGCACCCGAGTTATTTTCTAAGTGTAAGGCACTTGGAGATGAAATGAATTTGCTCGAGTTATTTTCTAAGTCAAACATGCGGGAGAACTCTCCTGAAGCATATGAAACTTGGGCAATACCGGATATTAGAATATTTTTAATAAACAACTCGATTAAGATTTGGTTTTTCACAAGTTGTATCATGTCACTTAGTTCTTGATCATTGGTGATCTTTACAACAATTATTCTTTTTTATTTATCGGACAATTACAGAAGACTTTAGTGGCATACTCTCCATGATTAACTCCAGTAACTTTGTATATTTGCTCCATCATTCAGTCGAAGTTATAATTGCTAGATAACATGAACATTTTTCTAGATCCTCCCTCGTATATAGGCATATTATTCATTCCAACACTCAGTTTCCCATTGAATAAGCAAATAACGAGTATTTCATTCACCATTCGAACTAAAATATTAACATTTATCATAGGCAAATTATTTATCAAATTTTAATCTAACAAATTTTAATCTATCAAAATTTAATCCAACAAAATTTAACCAAAATCCCATTGTTTATCATAATTAAAAAATTATTCTAAATATATAATTATTTCCAAACTACAATTTTAACTAAATAATAGAGAGAAAATTAGGAAAAATTGAAATTTATACATTAATGAAGATCTAAAATTCGTCAGCGTCGGAGAGGAGATGATGTTGGACTTCAACAATACTAGAGTGAACTTTGGGGAAGATCTCTATTTGGGTTTGAAGATAATGATTTTGAAGAGAATGAGTTTGGTGAGAATAAGAGAGAGAAAATTGAGGGAGAAAGAGGTGATTTTGATGAGAATAAATGGAATGGGGTTAAGGTTATTGAGGAAGAGAGATTGGGAGAGTGTGGATGAAAATAGGGTTTGGAGACGTGAGAGATCGCGAAGGTTAGAGAGAGGAGACTGTGCCCTAATTGTTAGGCACAGTCGGGCTTAACTCACGGGACTAGTAATCCCGTACATTTTGTATGTGGTTCATAAAATCCACGGGACTAGTAGTCTCGTGGGTTTTCTGAGCTCACATTAGAGGCCACTTACTGGCCACTAAACATATGAGACTACTAGTCTCGTATGTTTCAGAAGCTCCCTTTTATGAAACTGTCTCTTTTTGGCCAAAAAGAGGTTTGTTTTGCTAAATAATTTTGATCCCAACTACCTTCTATGTTGGAAGCCACACAGAGGGCGAATGAGTAATTACCTACTGAACTTGTTAGAATTTTGTTCTGGGCTCCGACAAAAAAAAAAGGTATTTATCATCATTTTGCATAAAATATACCAGGAAGCAAATATGCTTACTTATTATATAGGATTAACAAAATATGTGTATCGATTAATTTTGCCCATAAGAGCTTTGCTACAGGGATCCAAAATATGGGACCAACACGAAGGACAGGTGAGGTGTCCCCCTCTTATTACATAATGAGCTGACCAACATTTAATGATGACCAGCCCATTATGTAATAAGAGAGGAACGCCTCACCTGTCCCCCCCTGTTGGTCCCATATTTTGGGTCTTTGGGGAATTTTTCTTAACATAAGTACAAACCCAAAAATTATAGAATTATTGTTACTACATGGCCCATATGTCAGTGCAAGTTTCCGATGCAAATCTAGTCCTTTATACAAATAGGAGGATCAAAGAATAATTGTTCATGCTACAGTAAATTCAACAGTAAATTAACTACTGTAGCATGAACAGACAATACTATACACAATTAATGCCATACAAAAGCTCATAAATGAGAAGAAGAATTCCAAGACAAAGCACATGTAGGGAACAAAAAAAAAAGAGCGGCAGAAGGTAAAAAAAAACCAGGAGTTGCTACAGCATTTTGCGGCCCGACATATATTTTTACAAAATTCTCCAACTTACACCTCATATACATATACATGGGTAAACCAAAAAAAAAGAAAAAAAAGGCAATCCGTGGAAAAAATATTTATTCAAACTTGCTAAATAAAACTTCAAAACCAAGAGTTGCTATAGCATTTTGCGGGCCCCACATATTTCACTTACAAAATTCTCCAGCTTCCACCAAATATACATATACATGGGTAAACCAAAAGAAATGACAAAAGAGAGGCAATATGTGGAAAAATTAAGTGGAAAAATTAATCAAACTTGCTAAATACATGTTCAAAGTCAGAAGTTGCTACAATGTTTTGTGGGCCCCACATATCAACTTACAAAATTCTCCAACTTACACCTCATATATATATGTGTGTGGGTAAACTAAAAAAAGAAAAAGAAAGGCAATCTATGAAACAATATTTATTCAAACTTGCTAAATAAAACTTCAAAACCAAGAGTTGCTACAACATTTTACGGGCCCCACATATTCCACTTACAAAATTCTCCAGCTTCCACCTAATATACATAAATATATATGGGTAAAGCAAAAAAAAGACAAAAGAGAGGCAATCTATGGAAAAATTAATCAAACTTGCTACATACCTGTTCAAAGCCAGGAGTTGCTACAGCATTTTGCGGGCCCCACATATCAGCTTACAAAATTTTGAAAATAATCACCAAAATTTTGAATGAAAACTCTCTTCAAACAATCTATGAATAAAGTGGCAATCTGAAAAAAATGGCAAAACTAAAATTATAATGTAATAAGTTGTCATGCCATAAAAGAGCAATAAGAAAATATATATATACACCCTAAAATCTTTTCTTATTCCAACAATCTCACAATAACCTCTTGCTTGGGTGAGTTTTTTTTACCCTTTCTCAATTTTCTTCAACATGTTCTTCAAATAGCAATTTTTATGTGATCTTAGGTCACTATTATTTGATTAATTTATGATTAAGTCTGTATTTCCCACATTTATAATTTATGACTGATTTCTGCCTATATACATCACATTTTTCATATCAAACTCACTTTTTAAAAGCATTTATGATGACTAACTTCTACACAACATTAATTCATCATATTTATTTTATCTTTCTTACCATTTACCCAAATAAAGATTATACATTAGTTTAATTAGCTTCTCAAGCAATGTATACTTTCCTCTTGGTTACCTGCTTAACTTTTATTTCAAGTACCGGAGCTAAATTATGCTTTTTTGGTTTCATTTATACAGAAGTGGAAAAAGTTTTTGGAATCAACTCTGAAATCATTCTGTAAGTATACTATGCACCTTTCAGTATATCTTTACATTATTAGATGTCTTCTTTGTTCTTTAATTCATGAATATATACTTCTGGAATTAACTTATTGAATATTATTTGACTTTGATATAATCTGTACACAATTTATATTGTATCATGATTCAAAGTAAGTTAGTTATAAACTAAAAATATTTTTAGTTTTCTATATCTTAGTATCAGTATTTGTGGTATCTATCCACTCATTTAACACACAACCTTTTGAGCATATGTGGAATGTATGTTACACATCTTTCGGAGCATATATGAACTTAAGTATATATGCAACTGAATAAGGTTACTTACCAGATATCTTTTTGAGCATATATAGAATGTATGCTACTATTTACCAGAAACCCTCTCTCGGAGAATGTTTCAATTTGCATTTTCAGGGAAAATCTCTTTCGGAGCATATATGGAGAATATAAGTAGTAGCTCAATGGATGTTAGTTATTTCACATCACCTTCATCTCCAAAGCTCATTGACAGAATAACAGATAACAATCTTTATATAAACTAATGCCTAATTTGATAGTTAATAGAAATCTACTGCAATAACCTCAAAATTTGAAATTATTACCTATAGAGTTGAATTCACAGGAATCACAGATCATTGACCTCACCAATCAAAGTAAGAAAGTACTCCCTCTTTGTTGATGCACTACAACTTTGACAAAGTTCTATTCCTTAATACTAACTAGGCATCATCTGTTTGCAACTCTTCGAACCTATAATAACAAAGAGAGACAAGGAAAGAGGAAAGTTGGTCATAGAGATAATGGTACCTGTAGCACTACTTCCTTTCAGGATACATCTCTGGTCATTATCAAGCGTACAAGGATCGAAAAAATATTATCTGATTCATCATTAGACGATTCTCACTTGCAAATGGAAGATAATGTACAACTTGTTACAAACAATAACCAATCTAATTCAGTTATTCCTAGCAACAAAGGAATAGAAAAGGTAAACAAATTAATGAGAAAGGTATAACTTCCTTACATTATTTTCATGTCAAATAATTGACCCCATTTTCTTGCCTCATATGTTGTTAACATTGATACATTGTCATTTGTTGTATAACATTGCCATTTGTTGTGTACTTCTAGGTCTGTACAATGATATACACAATGTGGGAATATAATGACCATGAGTTTTCGATACTAATTAAAATATTTTTTTGGTATTTTAAAATATTCAATTAATATTTTTGAAAGAGTATTTACGTTTTCTCAATTTTCTAAAATTTTCTAGTATTTAAAAATCCAGATTATATTTATTTTAATGATTTTACTATTATAATTAAATTGTTAAACAAATACTTGATTATTATTATTGTTATTATTATTGTTAATGACTTTCTTATATTGATTTTTTAGCCTATTCCATTCCCTCGTATTTTTCCTATATTTTCTGTATTGTTTCCTTTTTTTTAGTGTATTTTCTTTAAACCCTAACCCTAATATATATATTATGTTTTTCTTCTTCTCTTCTTTCACGTGAGCACCCCCAGCCGCAACTCCTTTTATCTTCTTCTTCTCTCTCCCTTCGTTCCCTCTCTCTCTCTCTCTCAAGACCACCAGATCCACCTCCCTCCAACAACTCCTGCAGTCGCCGTCCCTCAAATCTAACCCCACGCTAACCATCGCCGCCCTCATCCGCTCTCCCCAGCCCCAAGCTCTGACCGCCCTGCCTCCTCCAACACCACCACCCCGTCGCATCGCCGCTCGAGCCACCCCAGCCGCTCCAGCGCCGCCGCTCTACCCTCAACCCCAACGCCGTTGCCTCTTCCTGTCGCCTCCTCCAAATCCGTGTCGACCAGCCACCGCCCAATGCCTCCTCCTCAACCTCACCGACAGCCCCTCTCCCCGTCATAGGCCGCATACCAACAGCCCCGTCAAACTCCGTCAATCCCCATATCCATTCTTGGATTTGCTCCAAACCGTCACAGTCATCGCCATCCCTAAACAGCATCGTCACCCCTTACAGTCATCGTCGTCAACTTCAGATCTGCCATTGACTGCTCCCTCTTCAAACCCATCGCACCACATCCGCAACGGCGTCGCCGCCTGGTCCACAGGCCCTTTGGCCTCGTAGGCAAGATCCTCAACCTTGTTTGTTTTATTTTAATTTTTTAGATTATCGTAAAACCTATTAGGCGCGAGATCCCGAATCTTGTTTAGTTTTGTATCAATTATTATGCTTGTCATAAATTAATTATGTGCAAGACCCCTCTTGCCAAATCTGAATTTTAGATCCATTATAAATTATATGCATATATTTGGCTGTATTGTGATTAGTTGTAGCGTGTATACTGTGATATAATTATCTACGTGGGATTGTTTGATGAATAATATTCTATAAGGAAAAAAAATTATTTTGACAAAGAATTATTTTTTGAATAATTATTATAAATTAAAAGAATTTAAATTGGCAATGGAATCATTTTAGGAAAATTATAATAATTTAAAAGAATTTATTTTGGAAAAGCATCATTTTAGAATAATTTAAAGGAAATTTATTTTGAAAAAGGAATTATTTTGATCTGCTCACTGCTACTATACACATACACCGCACTATTCATAGTTAATGTGCATGTTTTATGATCTTTATTTTAATATACTTGACATGCCATGATATCGCTGCACAAGATTGGTTGTATTTCATTTATTATTTTCCTTATTGCGATTGAGAGATGATGGCTTTGCGCGTCATGAACAAGACTTAGTGACATGCGTGGGTGCGTTGACTAAATTTAGGTGGTGAACCCGAGATCTAGTATAAGTCGTGTTTGTTGACTTAGAGAAACAAGAAGAGTTGGAATGAGAAAGTCTTAGTTCATGTGATCGGATGTGACTGTTGATGTATCTTCCAAACTCGTACCGGTAAAAATCGTGTAGTCACTGGGGTTGGTTTGTTGGGCCAAAGTGAAAATCATGTAGTCACTTTGTTCAGTGAAAATTGTGTAGTCACCCGAGTTTTGCTTGAGTTCGAACCAGGCCAAAATCGGATTGTGTGTAGTCCTTTGACCGATATCGTGTAGCGGTATTGGATGCACATAGAGGATTTGTGAACAGTCAATTATCCAAGAATATGAACTTTGACCTATTTGAGATGTGGACCAGTGAGTTATTATAGGATGGTTAGTAGTGTGACCCCATGCTTGGATGAGCTGGATTTTTTCTCCTGACTATTACAATTTAGTGGTGATTTGTATCTAGTTGTTAGAATTATAGTTGCATACTTCTATTTTATTATTATTGTCATTGCATTGGTTATTCGACCGTTTTTTTTCTTTTGTGGGGTCTTACCATGTGCTATGCACGCTGACGTACACCTGTTTTCTCTGGTGTACGTCAGACTTAGAGGAATGACAGGTCCAGCTTGGAGATATGCTAGAGCCCGAGTATCCTCAGCAGGAGTGTTTTGTAAATAGAGCAGAAGAAGAAGTCGAAGCCTAGTTTTTCTTTTATTAGTTGATGGTCCTAGTTTACTTTTATAGTTCTTTCTATTTTCGTTGATCGATGTATTTTATACCTCTTCAGCTTTCAGTTGGACTGTTTGTAATAAGGGTATGTTGACCCAAACTTTGTGTCTCGAATGTTATCTCATTTGTGATATGACCTTTTTGTTCTGAGTTATTTATTATATTCTTGCTAATTATGATCGGAAACCTGTGACTTCTGTCACGCCCCGCTTCCCCAAATACGCGGGAATCAGAACGTGAACAAGCCCGCGACGTATTAGATTGAGAAGAAATATACGCTATCATTTTTTTTCTCTTTTCTTTTCTTCTCATCCTAATACGCTAAGCGTCTGGAAATAAGTACAATACGAAGTCACAGGTCCCCGATCACACATAGCAAGAATATAATGACAACCCAGAATAAGAAATAGACATATCATCAATGGTAAATCATCCCAGACATAAAAATATGGGTCAAACACGCCCTTATTACAAAAACAGTTCAACTAGGAATAAAATACATAGTCCATAATAGAAGTACTGATAAAATAACTAAATTCATTATCAACTAAAGAAATACTGTAAAAGAGTTCTAGTGCCCATCAACTACTACAGAAAGAAAAATCTAGGCTATTAAGAACATGAACTACTAACGGCTATCAACAAAACAAGAAATAATAAATAAATATAACTATTTTATGCAAATCATATGATGAACATGACTATATAGACTAGCGATGAATCAGGTGTGCATATATGACATGAGTGAATATACATAAGAGTGTTAACCTGTCGGTATCAATATACATGAAATGTCGTGTGCTACAACTATCAATCACACGGTCATAATACAAAATAATCTTTTTCCAAAATAACTTTTTCTAAAAACATTTATCATTCTAAATAATTTCCTTCCACAACATAAATTCAAAAATATTATAATTATTCTAAACTAACCTCGTCATAAAAATAAATTCTTTAATCTATTATAATTATCCTGAAAATACCGCTTATCACATAATTAAAATTTATTGAATATTATTCTTCACATCCACACAGATAATTTTACCACAAATTAACATAACAGATAATTCATAATTTATAGAAAGGTAGTTCTGAGCAAGCGGGATCTTGCCTCGGGTTCGTCGAATGATTCGAAGCTGACAGCGCGGGGATCTCGGCGTGGCTACGTGGCTACCGTCAGCGGAAGGGATCGCCGGCGACTACGAAGGGCAACGACACGACGGTTGGAGGAGCTCTCGGAGGGGTGACTGCTGGAGTTTGGCCGGCGGTTTGCTGGTCGGTGGAGGGGAGCGGCGAAGGTGGCGGCAAGGGTCGACGGAGGCAGCGAACAGTGGGGAGTGGAAGGCCGATGGGGGCTGGGGTGGCGAGTGGGCTGCTGTCGGACTTGGCTGGTCGGAGTGGAGGCGGGTTGGGGGAGGAGCAGCGGTCTCAGGCGGTCGTGGGCGTCGGGGAGAGAGAGGGGGCGGCGAGCTTGGAGGCTGAGCGGGTCGGCGTCGTCGGAGTGGCTGAGCGGGTCAGGGAGAGGTGGAACAGGAGGAGGCTTGGCGAGCGGAGGAGGGGGTGGTTCAGGCGGTGCACGGCGACGAGCGGAGATGGCGGTGGTCTGGGCGGCGGTTTAAGGCGAGCGGGTTCGGTGCTGGAAGAGGCGGCCGGATCTGGAGAGGCGGTCGTGGTGCTCGAGCGGCGGAGGAGGACGGCGGTTGCGGCGAGGTTGGCGTGCGGGTCGGGACAGCGCGGGAGCGGCTGAGGACGGAGGCGAACACCGGTGGGTCGGGTTCGGGTGCAGGCGGTGGTTTCACGCGGTTTGAAGAGGAAGAGAGATGGAGATAGAGAGAGAAAGAAAGAGTACGGGGTGATGGAAAATAAGAGGAGAGAGAGGATTGGAGAGAGAAAGAGATGAGCTGGATTTGAGATATTTTTGGAGAGAGAATTTTATCACGGAAATCAAGTGGGCAAGTATGGTATGAGAATAAACATGATTATGAGGTGATTGGGGAGTGATTAGGGAGTGATTATGGCTGATTGGGAAAAGAATTTGGAAGGAATTCAAATTCAAATTAGAGGAAATTAAGAGGGAGAAGATTATGACACATATTTGTAAGATATTCATAATAATAATATTAATAAATAATTAACAACTAAGTATTCATATATTTGTATATGTACTAAAGTACCAAGCTCAAAATAACAAAATTATTAATAGTATCAATAGTTAAAATAATTATTTAAAATATTCATTGTAACTATAAATTAACATTTCACAGAATTAATAATTTCATGACTATATTATTTATTTATTTATTTATTTATTCATAATATATCAAAAAACATTATAATAATAATTAACCATATAATAACATTAATAAATAATTAACAGCTAAATATTTATATATTTACATATGTACTAATATACTAAGCTCAGGTTTACATCAAATATAACAAGGTCATTAATAATATTAGTCACCAAATGATTATATATAAAAAATCACTAAACCGTAAATTAATATTTAGCAGAATTAAAAAATACAAGACTATATATTATATTATTTATTTATTTTAAAAACTCAGAAAATTCCAAAAATTAGGAAAAATATTAATAAAATATATTATATTATTTAAATACTAGAAAATTTTATTTAAATACGTATCAAAATTCACGGTTGTTACAACTTCGCATTGTATATTGCTTAACACTTAGCGTATTAGGTTAAAAAGAAATGTTCTTTTATTTATTCTCCTCAATCTAACACGTCGGGCTTGTTCACATTCTGATTCCATAGCATTTTGGGAAGCGGGGCATGACAGGGAACACTAACTTTTATTTGCGAATATTGTGATGCTATGCTTTGGTATGAAGAAAGAGCTGAGAAATCAAAGAGACCTAAAAATCCAACTTTCTCATTGTGTTGTCGAAAAGGCTCTGGTAAATTTTCTCCCCTCAAGCATCCTCCTACTTTTCTCTGGAATCTGTTAACTGGTCAGGATAGCAAAAGCAAGAAATTTAAAGAAAACATCAGAAGTTATAACTCAATCTTTCATTTACTTCATCTGGCGGGACAATTGATAATACATACAATAATGGAGGTGAGCCTTATTGTTTCCGTCTAATTGGTCAAAACCATCACAGGATAGGTTCTTTAAGACCAGTCCCTAGAAATAACCCAAAATTCTATCAGCTCTACATTTATGATACAGATAATAAATTAGAAAACCGTATGAGCGCATTAAATGATTACATGGAATTGGATTAGGATATAGTTGAAGGACTTCTAACTATGTTAGATTCATGTGATGAATCAGTTAAATGCTTTCAAATGGTGAGGGATAGACTAAAGCAAGATACTTTAATTCCTATCAAATTGATCATAAAGGCAGCCCGAAGCGGTGATGGACGACATCAAAACATGTCAACCGCAGGGAGATTGCTGGCTTAATTATTGGAAACATTAACGATACGGTTGGCATTCGAGACATTGTCGTTGATGATCGTAAATTAGGATTAACAAGGATAAGTGATCTCCACCCAAGCTTTATAGCAATGCAATATCACCTACTTTTTCCATATGGAGAGGATGGTTTTAGACTTGGCGTGGAACTTAATCAAAATACCAACAATGCTTAGAAAAAAAGGAAAGAAGTTACATACACAGAGTATGCTTCATTTCGTTTGTAGCAACGTCAGACTGAGGCACAAACATTACTCTTATCGGGGAAACTGTTACAAACTTACATTGTGGATCTCATGACCTGCATTGAGGAGGAAGGACTTCATTGGGTTAAAGTTCATCAGTCAAAGATTCGTACGGAGTTATACTATGGTATAAAGGATGCACTACATAGAGGAGATACTGAAGGTGCACAAGTAGGTAAGAGAATTGTTTTACCTTCCTCTTTCACTGTCGGACCACGTTATATGGCCCAAAATTACAAGATGCAATAGCTCTTTGCCGTGTTATGGGAAACCCTAATCTTTTCATCACTGTAACATCAAATCCAAAGTGGAATGAAATTCTTAAATTTCTCAGAAATAATGACGGACATAGACCTGATGAAAGACCAGATATCGTTGCAAGAGTGTTCAAGATCAAACTAGATTCATTGATGGAAGATCTACAAAAGAATAATCATTTTGGAAAGTGTATAGCATGTATGATTTAATTTATCATATTTACATCTCTGATCATTCAGATATAGATGTAATCACTTTTTAATGAAATAAAGATCATCCAATAGTTTAATTAGCTTCTCAAACAATATATACTTTCCTCTTAGTTACATGCTTAAATTTAGTTTGAAGTACCAGAGCTAAAGCTTACACCATTTGTAAGTAATAATTTCTATAATATAAGAAAAAAGTAGTTAATATCAATTACAATGTCTGAAGTAAAACAATGAAGCAGACACACACTATGATTGTGAGGAAAGGCATGTATATATCTTCACTTTTTGGTTTATGAAATAAATTCTTCGACTAAAAAAAGGCAAGTCAGGTACCTGATCATGAACCAATTTTATTAATCATTTTGGAAAGTGTATAGCATGCTTGATTCAATTTATCATATTTACATCTCTGATCATTCAGATATAGATGTAATCACTTTTTAAAGAAGTAAATCCACCAGAATATCACTAGAATAAAAGCATATAATCTCCCATCCACATGTTTTACTTTTTTTGAAGATAGAGACACAAAAAATATATAATAGGTGAACAAGCGAGTGAGTGCAGGTGTTTGTCTATATGCTCATCTGTGAGCACCTTTACAGCTGCATTTATTAATGTGTGCACGTGTTTATGCATTTCTGTATGAAGAAATGTGCATGAGCGCGTAAAGCTTAGACATAGTCATGATTTTTGAAAAATAAACTACATTTCAAATTTTCAATGTATATTTGAAAACACATGTCACACACAAAGTAGCAAAGATCTAATTGCACAAATATTCATATTTAAAATGGACAAATCATACTTATGTTATATTGTCATCACCTATTTCTATGTACGTGTAATGCCCTTCAAAAACTTGATTCTGGAATAACAAAGGCGCAACACTTTCATAGTGCCCATACTTATTTTTGTCCTTCACCCAATCAACTTTATAGCACTGTAACAACTCATTTAGATGCGACCACTGCTCCAAATTTTCATTTATTTGTAAGCAATATTGTAATATGAATGGTCATTCTCCTGGCTTCAACAATATCAATTTTGAAACACCACTGGTATCTTCAAACTTATTGAGTGTGAAAAATTAATGTCTCAAATTGGTAATATATCATTATAGTCATCATAACGTCGAATATATTCCAGAAGGTGGCTGTAGTACATATTTCTTAAGGGGGCATACGAATTTAGATGCAAAGGTTCTGATGAAGTTTTAAAACAAATGAAACTCTTTATGCACATAACAAAAATCTACATATAAGAGTTTGATGAGATTTTTTCCCCATTGTTTAAGCTATTTTCTTTTACTGTAAGAAGATGAACTACAACTTTAACATTAAAAGGGAATATAGATATAGACTTTGTACATATGCAATTAGATTCAAAATTGTTGTTAGGCATATTAAGTTCTAAATTATGTATATGTTATTTAATTTGTCATTGTATACTAAAATGCATATGTATTTGTTTTTAACAGCAGTATATATACAACAGAATTCCAGAAACGAGGACTACCGTATGTACATATTTTGATTTGGCTACATCCTGCTCATAGATATCCAACACCAG